>CATVIB010000462.1:73772-119345 GCA_958336395.1 Ctenicera cuprea
ATTATGTAGCGCTTTCTTTCTTGTTATAATTGATGGAATTGTAACTAAAGCCCGCCAAATTTGTTCCAAGCCGTAAAATTTAAAGTCACTCAAATTCTTTTAATATTATTTGTTTAGTTAAAATATTTAAAAGATACTTTGCAATTTATTATATTGTATCACAATTATTCATTTTTTACAGTAGTCAGTAGTAAATATTTGACGTCATTTTTAGAAAAAATTTTATAAAACTAAATACGCGAACTGAAATGTGATCTCGAACTGTTATGTTATTAAAATAACTTGGGTAGACATTTTTGCATGTGCATAATATTTTTATGTGCTTTTATTAAAATGGCGGACACTTTCCGGCGGTCACTATTTTTTTATCAACTACACAACGTATAGTCTTGATTTTGGTGTCCAAATATCGGTGTTTGGAGCCAAGGATTTCAAATAAGACATTAGTTTTATTGGCAAGGCAGTCCTTCCGCCATTGTTTGAAGTAGTGTCCAAATATTTCATTTTTTTATTTTACATCTAAACAAGGTACAGATCCAATGTAAGGAAGCCATTACAGCCTACCTATTTAGTTTTACGTGGCGGCATCTAGCGCGAGCCTTACCCGCCACGTTCCTTTTCGGGCCGGATTGAGTTACGCTCAATCAGCGCGCTTGTTGAAGTTAACAACGGTTCAACAAGAACAAGCTACCAGTCTTGATAACAAACTGCAACAATTAGTTAATTGAATTGAATTGAAATTTGCCATCCGGTCGGAAACTTTATCTTTGAAAAAGTTTACAGCAGCTAGACATTTTTGCTCTATCAGATAATGCTTGTGTATTTCGTTATTTTTTTATTTATTCTAACAAAGCCGCATATAACACATTTAAGACTTTCTGCTGTATTTTGGTGGACGAGGAACCTTTGTTTTGGACCAAATCTTCTACTGAATGGCTGTTGAGATAACTCTCCTTCTGTTTCGGTATCACCAGTATAGATTCTGCTTTACTTTCAGTAATGTTTTAAAGTGAGTTTGCCATGATGTATGTTTTAGAGCACTGATTGTAGCAGTGACAGACTACTTGGTTTTCCGAATTCATGATTTTCAAAAGTTTTAGTACTAATACTAATACATATAATACTAATAATAATACTAATACCGTGTAACCGGCATCCGCAGTTCTCCGCCGTGCAACCAACCAAAATTGCTATGACAATAAAACTAATAACTCATTTGAACTCCTTGGTCTTAAACACCCATATTTTGACGTTAAAATCAAGACTATACGTTGTGTAGCTGATAAAACAGTTACTTCAAAAACATTATTCTCTATTTGAAAAAATGCGTCTAAATAGCTTTTCACGGGAATCAAGTTACCTAAGTTATTTTAGTAACACAATAGTTCGAGAACACGTTTTAGCAGAGAAAATTTCTGGACATCATGGACATCAAATTTTTTACGTAGGTATAGATAGTGTGGGACCAGGACTATTGAATAGAATGACCAAATGGTAGTTACATTTTGTTTTGTACTAGTGTTTATCGAAATTTAGGTTGGTATAACAGAAATAAAGTATAAACTCAGTTTATAAGTATAATAGTCAGGATGCATTAATTTCTGCCTCATGCGGACTGATCACGAAGAAAAAGCGGAGTTTGCAGATTGCGCCAAATTAAAAAATTTCAAATTTCAAACATACGCCTACTGGTTAGGCAGCCCAAGATGAACTTACGTGTGGCAACAAGCCAGCATTTTTACTTTGTTTTATCTTTGCGCGCATTATCAGTGAGCGAATGCAACTTTGTTCTCGTATTTTTTCTTTAAAAATATAACTGCTCTTAACAATAACCTCGGTTGACAGTAAAGACCAAAAACATTGTTTTAAAAAGAGCAGTATATAAAATTAAAAATAAAAAAAAAACAAGGGCGGTGCCCAGAATCGAACGCAGACCCCCTGATTTGCTAGACGTGGCTTCACGCCTCTACACTACCGAGACTCATTACTAAAGCAGCCTTGAAATCGGTAAACAAGCTAGTAAACTGTATGACGTCATGCGCGTGTCTGCTAAAACAAAGGTAAGAAATTCCGCTCCTTTTTCGTGATTGGTCGGCATGCGGCAGAAAGTAATGTATACTACGGTGCGATCGAAAATGATTGAACGTGCCGCTTCATACTGATTTGATCTTGTCCGCTTACTACTTAATGTGATCTTGACTAATTCCACTGGCGTGCAATAGTAATTTAAATAGCGCGGGAAATTTAAAAATGGGTGGCGTGTTCTTTATATGAATGTTGGTGCACCATTTTTTTAGCGAAATAATTACTGTTAGGGACTTTTAAAGACTTTTCTTGTTGTAAATTACGATTTATGTTAGTAAATTTTTATATTCCAAAAGTTAACCTATAGGTTAAAAAACAAGACAATTTAATAACGTAATTTAATAACACAGTTTAATTAATAAAAAAAAACACATTTTTCTTGATTGTTGCTTACAATAATTACTCAATTTAACAATTTAATAACAGTTTAAATTAATAAAAAACACATTTTTCAATGACACAATTTAAATGAATACAAAAATCAAATTCTTTGTAATACAGTTGTTACAATAACTGCTCGAAATGCCCTCCATCATTGTCTAAACAAACATTGACCCTGCGCTTCATATTTTCAAAAACGGCTACTAACTGTCTTGGTGTGATTTCATTCACGGCATTTACTATGGCCTCTTGTAACTCCTCAATTGTGTGTAAACGATTTGCATATACAACATTCTTAAGATGGCCAAACATAAAGTAGTCGAGAGGTGTTAAGTCGGGCGATCGCGGTGCCCAACGACCTCTACTTATTATTCGTTCATCAAAGAATTCCCTTAAAAAGTTCAACGTTGCACCTGCTGTGTGAGCTGTTGCACCATCTTGCTGGAAGAACCCATGCTGCAGTTCGTCATCGTGGAGTTGATCAATAAACGGTCTTAAAAGTAGTCGTTGATAATTGTTAGCATTGATGTTTTCATTAAAAAAAATAGGGCCAATTATTTTTCTTCTCGACATTGCAATCCAAACCCCAATTTTAAGGGGATGCAATGAGGTCTCCCGATATACATGGGGATTTTCAGTTGACCACGTACGATAATTTTGCGAGTTTACGTAGCCACTTAAATGAAACCAGGCTTCATCACTGAAAAATGTCAGATCCAAAATGTCATCATTGTTGAAGTTTTCATTAAACCATGTACAGTATTGTCGACGCTTTCCAAAATCTGCTGGTAGCAACTCTTGCACCACCGACACTTTGTACGGGTGCATATGAAGTATTTTTTTGCAAGCCTTCTGACACGATCCGTATGAAAGACCTGAAACTAACATAGATAAATCAATTACAAAAACAACATTATGCTCATTACCTGTTTGAGCAGATAAACATCTTAACGATTTGTTGGGACTTGCATCCATTCGTTTCTGAATATCATGTACAGTGTCTTCGGTAAGTACAGATGACCTGCCCGTAGACTTTCCTTTGCAGACGCTGCCTGTTTCGTGGTACCGTTGAATAATACGACGAACGTGTTGACTAAAAATTTCATAGTGAACTGCTTCGTTGGGAAAATGCTCTTGGAACTGATTGAAACAGGAGGGATAAGAGTACTGCCAAACACCATTTTGGTCACGTTCTCCGGATCTAAAGTACGCTTCCAAAATAAATTTATCATGCTCTATTGTAAACACCATATTAACCTAAAATTACACACCTGTTATCACCCTCATTTAAAATAAACTTTGTAATTTTATTGTCTTACCTAATAAAGGGAACGAATACAAACTTTGAGTTTTGAAAAAAACTGTTATAACGTGGGGATTACAAAAACGAGAACAATAACACAAAAGAAAACAATAACTGTTATTATTACGACATTTGACAGGTAAAATGCGCGTACGCTAATGGATTCCAGGGATGTAAGTATTGATAAACAACAGGTTCGCGGACACATCGAAATTTTTGATAATAATGCGACCAGATCGTGGTCACGTGACCTCAATCATTTTCGATCACTCCGTATAATAGTCCAGCAACTACTAATTAAGTACGCATGCGTAAAATGCGGAGCACATGAGAATCGTGGTGGTTTATTGTCAAGTGTTTTGATTTTCTGTATTTACCAACATGGTGTATTATACAGCTTGGAACAAAATAGGATTTAGTGCGAACGAACAAATATTATTGTTTTTATTCAGTATAAATTTTCTGTATTACATATTATTTTCATACCTACCTACATGCGTTTTTATATTTATGGTTTTGCTTTTGTTCTGGAGTTTTTGTGTGTTTTTTTTATTTTTTACATTTTACATTCATTTATTTCTTATAATTCTCTTAAGAGTACTTTCTTATGTTGCTGTTTTCATTTTCTTTTCATTTCGGTAGTTATACTCCACCTACTTATTAACTGTACATTTTTTATAGCCTTTGTAACTACATCTCTTAACATTTTAATTTCCTTCTTTTTGAATCTGTTCATGGTTCCTATATTTTGACAAACTTTGTCTTCTCATGTCTTTCATGCTGCTGTTGCTTTAATATTTTCTTTCCTTTCTGTTTTTCTTCCACTTTTGCATTTAGAAAACTGTTAAATTTCTAGGTGCAAAGCGTTTTTCATATGGCATGGTGTATTTGGGGAAAGTATCTATACGAATGCTCATACGAGCTAGATAACAGAACATTCAAATACTTTTGGTATTTAACATACTTCTACAGTAAGTATACTAGTTGCAGCTTTTATGGGCTGAATACATTTTATAAATATACCTAAATAAAATCTTAGGCTATTTAATTAAAACGGAAATGTTTCGAACTAGTTTTCTAATAATGTTAAAAAATCGACTTGTTTTTAAACCACTGTTTTTACTCATTCTAACCTCTTGCTTGTTCTTTAATGATATTTATATAAATACTTCTGGTACAAAATTTTTACGTTTTGTTTTATAGTATAGTTTAGAAAGATTTAAAACGATTTCTCGGCAAATGATATTTTTAAATTATACTTTCGCTATATTATCTAGACTGATAATAAATTATTTAAAAAAAAAGTGCATACAACAGTGTTATTTGCGCATCTATTTTCAGCCAGTTCTTGTGTTAATGCCACGTTGGATAACTTACTTACTTCCTCTAGTTATATAATTGAATGGATGAATTCTGAAAATTCGTTACTGTTACACGCAAACCAAAGCAATCACATATTCGGCATGTACAATAAAACGAATTTAACAGAGAATTCCATCAAAACCCAGCTTGTTTTTCCTGCAGAATCAGCTGCAGCAGAAAGAACGTATAATATTTTTCAAACATACATTTTAATCGATTCGTTATGGATTATTGCAGCAGTTGCTTTATTAGGTAAGGATGCTATTTTATTTGAGGTTTTTCTTTTTCTACCTTAAAATAACTTTGATTGAAGTCAGTGGAAAAAGAAACATCAAAACGAAAGCATTTTGTGTCATTTGAGAAGGTTTTCTGAATTGGTAATTTTTTAGTTGGAACATGCTATAGGATTAAACAAAACTGTGCCGGTTTTTTTTATTTTCCTTGGACCATTATACTTTTGTTTATTTTATTTTTTGACGGAGTTTGTGCCTGTTGGTATGGTATTGACATACCATATACTTATGTGAGTTTTCAAACATAAAGTAGTATGAGTTCCTAATGTATTTTCTACGTACAGGGGCTGGTCAATTGGTTTCTGTTCGTTGGAGGTCGTAACCAAACTGGTTTAGACGTAATGGAAGCCACGTATCCAAAATCTGCGTTCAGTCGACCTTCGATTTTGATGATGGTGTTTTTCAGCAGGTTTTTTGTGGTGTGGTTTGTGAATCTCTTTTTGTTCTTCCGTGTTGTACAAGCGGCTATAAACGCCGTCGATGATTTTGATGATCAAGAAAGTTTCGAAAGTAAACACTTCAACCAAGGGCAATCAGAAAATGTTAATGTTATTAATAATCAACGTCCTCGTAAATTTCAGGTGCGCGATATTAATCCCAAAACGGCGTCTGTTCGAATTCGTCGTTGGCAGCTGTATTATGGTACGGATGATGATGACGAAGAAGAAAAAGATCATGTGGTTCGACGTTATCCTAGACGAAATAGCAAGCGAAAGTCTCAGACGAGGGAGAAACGGCACAAAAATCTAAATTCTCAATATAATAATGAAAGTGGACAAAATCTTGCAGTGATTGGAGGATATGAAGGAGACAGATCAGCATCTCCCTCGCCTTTGCCTGATGATACGAAACAAATTCGAAATCCGTGTAATGACCGCTATCTACCCGGAGACGAATCAAATGATCTGTATTTCTCCTATGATGAACAGCAGGGTACATCCTCGTCTATATGTTCGGATTATGCTGAAATATGCAAAGATCAAGGAACTTGCCCACAACAACTTTCGTGGTCGTGTTTTCAGAATCGAAACGATCAATCAGTGCCACAAGTTGGAACACACACCAGTGTTATGCCATCAATTTCAGTCTCAGATTACACATTAAAATTGGATCATAAAGACATAAACAGAGTTAACGTATTTTAACTCTACATGCAAATTTAGCTTATACTAGTAGAAAATCGTTTAGAAAGAGTTTTTTTTTAATATATAGGTTGTATATATTTTTGAAACCACAACACATTAAAAGAAATGCAAGATCTGAAAAGTATCCGTAAATTGTTCATAAAAAATTTACAATGAGTAGGGAAGCGAATCTGATAAATTAAAAACTTTATCGAATTAAGTATTTGTTATGATTACGAAAGGGATCGAATAAAGCATGTAAATATAATTTAAAAAAAATTTCTGTTTTAGATCTTTACAATTGCGTAGACTTTTGCATGATTTATAGATAATGTTATTAAGCTAGTTCAGTGAAAGCAACTATTTATAAATGGATGCACAAGTATCTCAAGTACGTATACTCTATAATGTATATAATGGTGATCCAGTTTTAAGCATCCTATTCAAGATAAGTTCTTGGAAGTATTCTCTTTTTAATTAAATTGGCATTTTTTTTGTCAAGGAAGGCAGATACCCACCCAATTCGACTACGTCGCACAAAACATTATTCGCAAATATAACTGAAATTCTAAAAAGCTTTTCACCTAACTATTATGTTAAAAATTATTAATTGTGATGGCGTTCTTTTGAATGTTTCAGATGCCTATGATTTTGAATCAAATAACCAAATATTTTTTATCATTGACATAATAAGATTAAAAACAGAAATAAGATCATTAAAGTTAGAAACGGTTTTGGGAATTTCTGCGTTTTAAGCTTCGCTCTCGTCGGTCTGCAATGTGCTGCGCCAGGAGCTTCGAATTCAGACACCATTTTACAAATTACTGTGTATATTTATATTGTTACTGAAAGTATCGATACTTTGGTTGGTATCGAGCATCGATACCAGTATCCGAAAGTATCTACGTATCAAAAGTATCGAAAGTATCGAAAGTATCAAAGTATCAAAAGTATCGAAGTGTCGAAAGTATCACTTACTTACGTCCATTTTGCAATCGGGAATAATACTTTAGGTTTTAGATCGAACCCTCAAATTGGACCACCCGATGTTTTTTTAAAGTAATTTTATTCTCTTCCCTGCCTCTTAAACGAAAAAAAATTCTGGAGTTGTAACTTTCGATACTTTGATGCTTTAGATACTTTTGATACTTCGATACTTTTGATACTTGGATACTTTTTATACTTCGATATTTCGATACTTCGATGCTTTGATACTTCGATACTTCGATATTTTAATACATCGATATTTTCCGTACTTTAGATGCTTCGGTACTTTTAGTACTTGCGATATCTTTGATACTTCGACACCTTCTGTACTTTTGCTACTTTCGATACTTTGGTACATGCGATGCTTCGATACTTCAATAATTTCGGCAATTGCGATACATTCGATAAGTCGATACTTTCGATATTTCGATACTTTTGTATAGTTTCGATACCAAATTGGTATCGATATTCCATACTCATTTTGCGGTATCGCCGCTCAGCCCTAATTGTGACTTGAAATAAAACCATTTTATTAAATTTCTTGGTTATAGTTTTAAGCAATCGAATATTATTAAGGCTAGTATGTAGGTGAATATGATTTTGAAGCTAGATATACAAAATTAGTATAGCGACTATATCACATATGATTTTTGGTACATTTACTCACTTGTAAATATTTAGTATAGTACATCTGGAGTATTATAGTATTATTTTCGAAAATACATAGATATATTGATGCACATTTATAAAGGCCCTGGTAATTTGTTCGACAATGGAATGAATAAATTATTTTCTTATAATTCCAATATTTGATTATCCGTAGTTTGGCTTATTTTTCCAAAAGTTATTCTCATGTTAACCAATTGGACGAAAACACAGGACCAAACAACCTCGTCCAGACTCATAATCATGTTGTTAATACATAAACATGTAAGTTATTGCCAAAAATTACCTTGAAACAGCTATTCGTCACTTATCCCAACAACCAAAGCTTTCCGTGAGAACATGTCACACAATATTAAAAAAGAATCTGCATTCATTTCCTTATCGAATGACGGATGTAGTTTTGTGAATGTTTTTTAAACACACTAAACAATGTTAATACACTAAAAACATTTATTTATTAGACATGGTTTGTATGTCGGGCTATGTCAATTCGCAAAATATAAGAACTTGGAATGCTGAAAATTCTCATCAGTTTGTTGAGAAGTTTTCTGCAACCTGAACAGGTTGGGGTTTGAGTAGCCTTTAGTGGAAGGAAATTAATCAAACTTTTAGATTTAAATATTGCATTTTTAGGTAAGATCAGCGCAGCCAGATGTTGAGAGCAATTTTGCAAGCACTTTTTGGAGAACTAACTACACGATGGTAAACTAGAGCAGGGTTATTTTCAGCAATATTTCAATGTACACAGGAAACGTTGGTCATGTTTTGTGAATTCTTTGATAACCTAATAATTAGTCAAAATGCTGCAATCGGGAGACCTGCCAGGTTTTGCGATTTAAGTCCATGGGTCTTCTTTTGTGGCCTTGCCATAAAAACCTTCAAATATTTGTACCTACCTTCAATTAATAATTTAAATGAACTTGGGCAGCGAATAAAACCCCGTTCATTTAGCTTATAACAGACTAAATCTAATAACCTTAGTAATTTTTGTGTTGTAAATTGTGATTTTTAATTTCTGTTGTTTGATAGTGTAAGATTGACTTTCAATTACCACTGTAACCCAAGAAAAAAAATTGTATCAACATTGAAAATTTAAAACAAAATCCGAAAATTTCAATGAAACTTAAAAGGTCAAATTACCCCGTTAGTTTGTTATAAGTTAAATAAACAAATTATAGGTTAAAGTTAAATTATGTTTATTTTATCAGTTTCAAAATTCAGCAAATTAGTGACGAAAGCAAATTTTTTTATTCATTTCTTTGTAATGCGATAAACTTGTTATCGATCGACTCCATTGTCTTATCACTTTCACAAATATAGCTCTTTATCAGAAATTGTTTAGATTAGGTGTACTAGTATGGTATAATACGGTTTCATTAAGTGAAAGTGTATTTGTAAAAATGGCTGTAGCCTCAGTAAGTCCATTTGTTAGGCCAGTTGGCATCGCTGCATCAGTTATTGCAATAGTAAGTATAAATTTGACCTATTATTATTTGTTAGCTAACTTAGTATCAACTGAAAAAAAATTCGACCGTTAGACTCACAATGATTCTATTTACTAATGAACCTAGTATACTTATCTACTTAGGATGGCACTCAGTTGTTTAAACATAATTAGATGTTCTAACTTATTAAAATACATACATATTCTGTTTATACTGTCAAAAGTACTAAAACAGTTATAATTTGTATCAAGTATTTTTTATATTACTCACCTAAAATGTAAACTCGGCTCCATTGATGATGAACAGAGTTGTTAAAGCCGCGACTATTCGAATAATGCTAACTGTTACTTAAATGACCGTGAGACTGTTTGAGACAATTCAAGAATAGGTAGTTTAACTGCGACAAGAGTCATTTCTGCTGTCATTAAACGTGTGGAAATGCAAATCTGAGAAAATCAACAACACGTTTAATGATAACAGGAATTCCTTCATTACTTGCAGTTGAACTTTCCTTTCCTGGATTGTCACGAACAGTCGTATGGTTATTTGGAAAAAGAATAACAGATTCAGATACTTGCTGGTTCTTAAAAGTATTTTTTTTAATACTGTGAATTAAGTCTGCATGAAATTTTAGCCGGTTTGAGATCTTCATTAACGAGAAACCTTAGCGAGAAATTGAATTATAATACGGCGTTTCACGGTATAGTTCTCATTTACATCGGCCATGTTTGAATAACAAATGATCGGTTTTCATGGCAGTCGTTAGGCATTGCTTCCTGGATAGAGTAGAGTACGTTCAGAAATATTCATAATAAATAATTGCATGAATCACTAAATTCACTATGTCACTGCGTAATTTTTGGTTTGGCATGAACTATATGTTCTATTGCTAAAAATATTTTATATGATGCTGTTCTAACACTAACTGTTACCGTTGATTGAAATATAATCAACGCTGTTACTACATAGGATTAGCATAATCTTAGCATGCTCAACTGCAATAAAAATTTTGACTCGCAGCATTGGTTAGATTGCGTGGAATAACATTGCTTAGAATAAGGAGCGTGATAGAATATAAAAAGATTCCCATCATACAATTAAGTGACTCATCTTGTTTTCACTAAGAAGCAACTTAAATAAAACGCAGATTTTTTGTTATACCCCGTTAATTCAATGGATTAATTATTTCCAATAATTAAAATTTTGTAGAGAATTAGGGTATTGAGGAAAAATCAAATGGTAGTTCACTATGAAGCACCGTTTGTTCCAAAATCAGAATTTTTCATTAAAAATAACTTTGCGTTAAGAAACATAAATACCAAATGAAAATAAATTACATTAACAAAAAAAAAATTTCCTTTGACTTTTCTTATATCATCTTTTAATTTTTTTTTCTTTGCACAAAAACGTGTTGCTTAATTTTTTTTAAATCTGATTCTTTAGTAAAAGTTCGTTTCCTTACTGAAAATTTCTCTTTCTTTGTAAGAGTTCGTTCACTTTCGTACCATTTGGCAACGTTGCGGTAAAACTGCCAATTATTTTACAGGTCTCTGTTTCTTGGTTGTGGGAATTACTGAACGCGTTTAAAACTTAGATAGATATCGCGTTCGCGGAAATACTGACTTAATAGTTATTTAAGTATCAAGGAATGTAAGGACGTAATAACATCCGAGGTAGGCGAATACGAGCTGAGGCGGAGCCGAAGCTTGTCGCCTGCCGAGGATGTTATTAGTCGATACATTCCGTGTTACTTATTAAATTTTTCACGCTACCGGCAATGTAAGTAGGCCTACAGGTAGAAATTTAATCATATTTTTAAAAGTTCGTTTTGACAGCTGTCATCGGAATTATTTTTTAAAAGCTTCATTATTCTAAGTTGTCTGTGTTTGTTACCATATCAACGAACAGTTAAAATCAACATTATTTTCCTAGGAACGTAAGTGACACTATTAAGTTCCGTCGTCAAGGGTAACTAGTACACGAATGTTATCAGCCACTTACGATCCCTGTAGCTATGGATGTAAGGCCTACTTACACTGCCGGTAGCGTGAAAATGTATTTTTATTTGTTTTGTTGAAGAAGTACTGTTAAGTGATTCTAATTAATAATACATATTTATTCTTAAAAACTGTATTAATGTAACTGTAGTTACAAACTTGTTCTAGTGCTCTTCTACTTTTAAGTGTAGAGGGTGTAATCCATACATAACCAAATATTTCATTTTTACAATTTACAATTCTACCCTGTTTACAATATTTATGAAATAGTATGTTGATGTACTTTTCTTCTTAATCACCACTATCCTAATTATTTAGTTTCACCGACTATTTCCTCGTTGCAGCTGCCAACTTCTCCAAACATTCGCTACCCTTCTTGTCATCTTTTGCTTCACATTTCACTCGCGATCTCACTCATTCACTTTTTGCACTCACAATGCCTTTTCTTCCGCCCTCCTCTATTTCACCACTGCTTTCCAGATGGTTCTGTCCCTCGCCATGATCTCGGCCTGGTTCCAATTTAAACCTCTTCTATTCATTATTTCATACATTTCTTTATCCCACGTCCTACTTGGTCTCCCTTTCTTTCTTCTGCCTGTAGTCCTTGCTTCCCACACTTGTCTTACTTGCCTTTCTTCCGGTAGTCTTTTCATGTGTCCCCACCACCTTAGTTGTGCCTTCTCTATATGCTTTTTAACATTCTCTATTTTCAGTCTCTCTCTTATTTCTTCATTCCTTATTTTGTCCATTATCGTGACTTTGGCTACTTTTCTCAGATATTTCATTTCTAGTACCTGTATTTTCTTGTGTAATTTCTCCGTCAGTACCCATGTTTCACTTCCGTATAATAATATCGGTCGAAATACGTATAAGGCTAAAATAAAAGAAAACGTGTTAAAGTTAAAAATTGTTTTATTTACAATAAACTAAAATGAACTTCAATGAACTTATAAATAAATTAATGTGATGTTTTAATTATTTTAAAAAATATTTATTAAGTGCGATAAAATATAAAAAAATTGACTTATTCAACGTAACCCAACTTTTTAATATTTAATTAAAATGCCTTAACTTTGACATGTAAAATAAAACTTCTAAAAGTCACGTGTTCTATATTTTATCAAATTTATCAAATTAAATAAACAATTTAGAGCATCACCTTAAAATTAAATAGTAGTAACACGTACTATTGCTAAAATCACAGGTTTTTCTATGAAATAGCTGTTAGTAGTAAAACTAACAAGTGCTAAAGCAAGTTCAAAAACACAGTTAAATTCATAAAACTTATAAGTGTATAATATTATTAATTAAAACCACTTACCGTTAATTATTTAAAAGACTAAAAATAGATATTTATTATACAAGGGAAAAAAGTAATAGATTTTAGCTCGAGAGCTAAAATCTTACTTTTTTCCTGTGTATAATACACTATTTTTTTCTGTGACGGAAAAAAATGTAATATATTGAAAAACATATATAATAAAGTCGGAAAATTGGTCAACGTGGAATTTGAATTTTTAAACTAGTAAGCTTTTGTAGCGGGAAAAAAGTAATAACTTTTTTCCCCGGGGAAAAAGTAATTACTTTTTTCCCCGGGTAAAAGGAAAAAAGTAATTTCATAAAAAGTGATACTTTAGTACCTATCAAGAGAGACAAAATATTAAACTTTTTTCCCGTCACAGAAAAAATACATTTAAACCGGCATGGCATTTGAACTTTCTAAATTCCAATAGCAAAAAGAGCGCGCACGCGACACTTACCTAAGATTATTAACAGCTTCATCGCGACATTGCCAAATGGTACAAAGGTGAAGGATTTCTTATTAAGAAAGAAAAAATTAAAAAAACTAAAGAAAAACATTCTCTTGTTAAAGAAAATGAAATTATAAAAGTAGAAAAAAGAAAGTTGAACGGAAAATATAAAATAAGAAAATATAAATAACAATAATGCTTTTTCTTTTGATTATATGTTGTCTATCATAAACTAAATGTTTTAAGCTTATTTATTTACGGCTATGATAGTGTCAGCTATGACAAACATCAATAAGCTCTAAATACATTGTACAAACAAAGTTAGAAACACTTTTAACCATAACCAATTCTGTTTAGAAATTTTTGATCACACTTAGAATGCAATGTGAAGAGAGCAACAAACATTTTGCATTAATTTTGTACTTATAGTAGTGCTAAAGCTGTACAAAACATTTGTAAAATAAAAATAGTTAGTGCTCCCACATTTTTCTAGAGTACGTATGGGAGTTAAAAAGAAGCCAAAGACTACAATAACGTACGCAAGATGTCATTAAAAGTTCTGAATAATAATTCCTGTAAAATATTGAGTAAAATGAGATCGAATGAAACGAACCCAAATTACCAATATCAAAAACGGCTTCTCTACAAACTTCTAACCTTTCATAGTTGTAAAAATTAAATTATTTTTAGTTTAACTCTTTAACTTTAGGTGGAATATTTAAATATGGCCTACTGACTGTTACCGACTTAAATGTGGGGAGTAGAAACACTGAAATTAAACATCTTTTATGTTCTGTGTCATTGATCCAAAACAATTTGCAGCTTAATAAAAGATAAAACGTATTAAGATGTTTGCGAAATGATATAAGTTGAAGTAGGAAAAGTCATAAAAGGATGTTTGAACACAATAGATAATATAAAAAGAAATGAAATTAGCGCCCATAGATATATTTTGCAGCGCTATTTTCTATGTTCTGACAATTTATAGATAAAGCGATTTCACTATTATGTAACAATATTTTTTACCGCAACATGAAATTGTAGAAAGAGAAGCATTTATTCAATGAACGAAAGACACAAAATATTTACTTTTTTTTTAATGACGCCAAAAATTAATTTTATGTTTATACTTTGAAAACTATTTGTGGATAAGTAAATTGGTTGTAATCTGCGTAATTAATTTTACAGACCTTTCAAGAATACTCTGTATGCTACATATACGTATGCGAAGACGTAGAAAATAATCATTGTGTTAATAACAATTTCAACTACGGTTAAATTTCATCATGTATTTAAAATTAAACCAAATATTCATAACTACTTCTTATGGTTTTAGTATTTATTCTTTATTATGAAAGGAGATATTTCGCTTGTCTTGTTTTTGTCTGACAATTTTGGGGAAACAAATAACCTGCTAACTATGCATATTTTGTCACATTTATGAAATCTCAATTTCTAATAATTTACCAACCGAATGTAGAACATTTGATACTATCAAAATTGTTTATTATTAATTACTTAAACTACAAAATTTTCCAGTGTTTTATTGATAGTTTTTGAAACACTAATTTAATTTTTAATGTTAATAATTATATTAAAATTAATTTTGTAATATTTTAAGGTTCAAGGAATAGTTTGGATTGTTTTAACTCTATGTGCTGCATTAATATATCTTAAAGCATGGAAACCCAATTTGGGACGTACCACATATGGTAAAACTTTATCTACTGAAATCGTTTCAATGTACTTGGTCGGTAAGAACTTTTGTAAATTTTAATTTAATAATAAGATAGTTGAAATTCTACAACCACATAATAATCTTCTTTTTTTTTAAATTAATACAGCTGATTCTTTACCATGGTCCCTATATGATGTATTCATAGATCCATTGCAGCTTTTCATCTGGACAGTTTTATATTTTGTCATAGCTATAATGTGGACCAGTATTTCAGTGTATCAACTTTATGGTATGTAATTTTAATTCAATTTCATTTATGAACTAACGTTTTCATTACGTATATTATAACAATTTAGAGTTTGTTGGTTAATTCTAAACTGACAGTTTTTTCATTTTCATTCGCAAAAGTACAAATTTCACTAAGAATTACAAATACAAGATCGCGGTTGACAACGTCAAATTTATTTTAAAAAAATTGCAAAATTTCAACACAAGCCCGAGTCAAACTCAAAATGAACAATGGGCTGTGAGTGCCCCTAACCCACCCCGACCTGTAAAGTTGCTAAAAGTAAGATTTAAACTGCAAGAGTAAACAGACAACGGCTTTGTAACAACGTTTGTCGTTGCTCACGTCTGCCTAAAATGTGTGTTGCCTATACACGACTAGTATTTGCGACATTACTTCTGACCCTTGCGGTACTACCTCAGTCATTTAACCAAAACACGTTCAATTTCCGTTTTTGTTTCCTGTTAAACACTTTATAAATAACTACCTGCAACTAAAAAAGTTCCATATAGCAAATTTGATACAAATCGGTCAAGGGGTTCCGGAGATATAAGAAAACAAACCCACCTACTCGCCCACCAACCCACCCACTTACGCACGCACCCAACCACCCACAGATAGAAATTTTTACTAACCACTTTTTTGTGTTTCTTGTGCCTCAAACGTGTATTTCCGTTAAAACCCGAAATTCGAAAATTAGCATGAAATTACAACTTTCCATACATCAGGGTATTGAAAAGTAAAATGAAAAAACGAACAAACGAACGCACTCACCACCTTTCTGACCAGACTGTACATGTGACTTTAAATTTGGTATGTCACTGCTGATGCTCCGATTTCATAACCGAATGTTATTGTTTATATACTCGTAATTATGATTAATTGGTTTTTGTTAATATTTTTATTGTAATATTCTAACTATTTTTACAGTGCTAATGGAAAACAAATACGAAGTTATAAAGAAAACTTTCTTTGCATGGTCCATCTGCACAATAATTGTCTGCATTTGCGATCTTCTCTTAACGAGTTTGTTAGCAAGCGATTATAATTACCTGGTAGGAGAAATTAATCGTGCTAAGGTGAGTACACAATTAGTCAATTACACATAGACAAACGCGCGCGCGTGCGTGCAAAAACTTAACGGTGATAGTTGGTCCTTGAGACTTCTATAGAATGTACGATAGGGTATTAAATTTTTACTGTGCTGCATTAAATTAAAATACAATTCCAGAGGCGTGTACCCACATTTTTAGTAAAACGTTTTTGGTTTTTAATTCAGTTTTGGTTTTTTTTCAAAACAATAATAAATAAAAAAAGCGGTTTAGTAGGGTGAGGTTGAAATATCTGCACGTACTACAATAGCACCCTATGTTTACTGTAATAAAATTGGTTAAATTCAATACGATCTAATCATAGTCAGTCGCTTAAAAATGGTTCAACAATATACCACAAAAATGCTTTAAAGTTTGAGTAAAGAAACTATTTAAAATCCCGTGCAGTTAGACAGTAAATAATGTCTAAATACGAAACTTGAAGAAATTCTAATATTGAATGATACAAGTTACGTTAGGCTAAGATTATATACTAATGTGCGATACATACGTAGCCATATAAGAACAGCGCAGTGCTTCTAACCGTCCATAGTTTAGAATTTTAACTAATTAATGTTGAAATTGTTCTGTTTTTATTTTAGATGCACCTGACTGATGCCTCTTACACAATTCTCGCTTGTGGTATAATGATGACTTTAGCAGCTAAAGGATTTATTTTATGGATTGTTAATGTTACACTTACAGCATTTGTTATGAAGCTAGCATTAGATTTATCAAACAAGGTAATAATATACAAATCTTTCTAATAATTGTAAATAAAAACACTATCTTTATTGCAAAATTGCAGAAATTTTAAAATAGGATATCCCTAATGCATTATACAAGAGTTTTCTAATTTTTGTTACTAAATATCAACCAAGCAACAAATTATAATGACAGGTTTATACAAAACAATACGATTTCATTAAGCAGCTCTGGTCGTTTATTTATATTACGTTATATTACAATAAATTATAACATATTATTGTTATTATACCAAATTTACAAATGTAGGTAGTGTTCTTCAATGATGTGCAAATCGTTATATTTTTCATTTTATCCTTACAATTGACTTTTGTGCTATAGGTGCCGGAAAATGAGTACAATAATGCTAACTCTGGTAATGGATATGGACAAACGAAGTAAGTATTTCTATAGAAATTTCCACACTTTTCATTTTAGTTAAAAGTTTATGAAGTTCTATGAATGTTTTATTATTTATGGAGTAAGAGAATATAAAATTATATCCACGCATTAAAAAAAAAACAAAATTTTTAAGTGTAAATTATATTAAATTATTATTTTAGTTCATCATCACAAGGATTTCATAACCCTAGCTACAATACCTGGGAAGCTAACAAACCTGATTTCACTAGAAGCGACTCGTTTACTGCTGTACCATCTCATCCGACACCAGAACATTTGTCCAAACTTCCCCCAATAGCAAGCACAAATGAACGATTAGCTAAAATAGGCAGACAGGGTGCAAAATCTCCTCCACAAAATATTGCGCCTCCAAAATTGCCCCAATCTTATATTTATCCTACGCAACCTAGAGTACCGAGTCCAGATTATTCTCCCCCTAATAGCCCTTTACAATCACCATTAAAATCTGCTCTTAAAAATCGTAGTCAAAATGTTTATGGGTATTCTAATAATAGATATTAATTTATACGTTTATAATCTGCATAATAATATACATAATATTGTAATATTAAACAATTTACATGTAAACTCGATGTTTTTCGAAACATTTGTTTTAAGGAGCGACTTAACTTCGAGAAATTTTGTTTAACATTTAAATTATTGAGGATTTTAGTCACAAGTGTCGTTTCGCTTCGTTCTTTAAGTTAAATTCGTGAAAAGCTTTACGAAATTCACAATTATAGGTTTTTTTAATTAATCTAACAGTTTTGTAAACAAATATTAGAGAAAGAAGCCGGGGAAACAGACTCGTTTTCCGTGAAACTAAATTGTATTAGAACACCATTAGAGGATATTTATTTGTTTTATTTTTCCGAACATATTTTTAATTCTTTTTTGGGTCAAACCTATCGATATATTAATAAAAATATTAATATATTGAATAACGATATTTAACTTTAGACATATCGATTTGTCGATTAAATCGGTATATCGTATAATGATAATATTTATTTCTAAAAACATGGCTGCATGGATAATTAGTTTTTTATTATCTGTATTGGCTATCAAGTATTCGATATCGCGCACCCCTATTTTGCACCAATGCATTTATAATTATGGTTACATCTGCAAATACAAATATATTCATAAATATTAATAAATATCATTTTATTATTTTAACATTAAATATTTATTTATCGATATATCGATGTCTATACAGTGCGTCAATAAAGTTTTAAACAAAATTTATTAAACATTTACTATTATTGTTTTAAGAGAAAAACTATGGCACATCATATATCTCTTTCTCCTTCTTCTTCTTACTGCGGTACGAAACTTCGCAGTACGCAGGCCTAATTGGCCCATTGTACATCCACCGCTAGTTCAGGGATTCTCCTCTTACAGATACAGATCGGTACTTAAACCAAAAGCTAGTACCTCGCTGAGGGAGATATCCTGTAGTTCCTATGGCTCCGCAAACGGGAGGCCGAGGTGTCGGTGTCTCAGTACCATTAGTCTGGGGCAATGGGTGAGAAGATGGAGGGAAGATTCTTCCTCTTCTTCACAGAACCTGCACATGGGGTCGTTTACCACTCCCATGGCATTGAAATGTTTGTTAAAAGGACCATGGCCAGTCAGAAAACCTGCCACGATTCCAATGTGTTTCCTACGTAAGCGTAGGAGTTGTTTGGAACGCCATGGCGAAGGTTCTCAGATAAGAAGCTTTGACTGGCGCAAGGCGCAGTCTTGTATGCAAGATTCAGTGGATTTTGAACTAGATTCGCTGACTTTAGAAGGTCCTCAGTTCGGGTACAGTCTTCCCTTTTAAGGATGACAATAATAAATGGATTTGTAAAGGAGAATACAGGTAACATGCAGTCGCTCCTCGCTTCGAGTCGACGAAGAAATTCAGTACGTTTCGTTGTGGTTTAGCGTTTGAAGGACTGCAGTATCCTGAATTTGTGGACGACGTACTGCTCTATCAGGAAGCAGTGACGAGGACTGCTTATCAAAATAATGTATATAAATAGATATTTAAAACACACGTGTAATGGTGTTCTATCAAAAAATAGTTTTCAAATTTTTTTTTTTTTCCGAAGTTTTGTTTCTTTTAAATTTGTAAACAAAATTAAATATTCGAACAAAGATCCCAATTTTAATTGTATCTTTCTACTTTTCAGCTAGTTCTGCCGAGCAGTTAACCCATATAGTTATGATCAATCAAATATTATCTTTTATTTAAAACCAATTTTAACCATGAATCTTATGGCGTATATTATAGTTGGACTATTTTTTGAAATTTTGAATTAGTCAGCCACTATAGAGGCCTCGATTTTTCCAGTTTGCTTGTATAGATTTGTCATCCAGAATACTTTTACGACATAATAGTTTTGGATTTAGGTTTAAAGTGTGATGACGTAAACAGTTTTCGGGGGCAATCTGACCCTGCGTTGGAGCAGCTAGTTTTGTCCTCGGGGAACTTTTGCGTTATTTTAAGATAAAAACTATTTAAGCTTTCAATAAAAGTTACGTTGTAAGCTATTAGACTATAACTTAAGATTTTGTGTAATTCGTAAAGCTTATTGTAAAAACAGCTAGAAGGGAAACAAAGAAGTAGAGAGTCAGGGAAAAAATTGAAAACTCCATAATTCATTAATTTTTTATTACACATATGTAAATCATAAAGAAATTAATCTTAGATGTTCGGGAAATTATCAGGGAACATCAATTTTTATACATTAAAATATAATGTTCCAAGAAATTTTACAAAGAAAAAAAATACAGCTAAAAACAGGTACATATTACAAAACCTCTAAAACTAAGAATCGTACAAGTGAACGCTACTCATAATTAATTAATACAATATTATTTTTAATGAATTTTTCTACTTCCATCTTTAAAATGCCATTTATCGCATATGTTTCCATGACGCTAAGTGATCTTTTAAATACACCTCGACAAGCTGTGACTTTGTGCGCTTTAGTCACGGGCTGAAGTTGGCTCTAGTTTTTTTAATCGCAAAAATCAATTGAAACTAAAAATTAAGTTAGTTGTCACTCGTCATCAATCTGTCAAAATAACCCGACGCGACGCGACAACAGACCAAGTGCCCAAAATTTAGTATTTTTGTAATGGTCGTAGAAAAACTATAGTATACAATTCGTTTTATAAACTTCTCTAGACACTCGCTTTAATAAACACTCGCTCCGCGACGACGCTCCGCTCGTGCCTAATAAAACTCGTTACTAAAATGCCGTTTATAAAACTTGCTGCATAATATACTATTAAGGGATGTGAATAAATTAATAAAAAAGTAGTTTTAATTTACCTATTCTTAACTTCAGTATTTATTCAAATTTTACACTGCCCCTATTTCTTCCCGATTTTGTTCTTTTTCCATATGTTTTGGTGTTGTCTTCAGCATAATCTGAAACGTTTTCCTTTATATGGTTTTCCTCGTCTTTTTGAGTAATTATAGAAAAAGTAGTGGTAACAACTGGTAAATTTTTAACATTATTTACTAATAAGTTATGCGGTGGACTTATATCTCCAATAATTTCTTCATAAACTTCGTAACCTTTAAACATATTTTTAGAGGTACTAGTTTCTTTCTCTCGTAGTTGTCTTACTTTTCCACTGAAATTGGCGTTTTGTCGTTTTAATCCAATGGGAGTTGTTAAATCGAGGGAATTATTAGATGGAGAATGGTAATAGCTTTTGAAAGTGTTTTCAATTACAGGAGTTGGTATTTTTCCTGAATACGTCGCGGTAGTGAACTCTACAATGTCTACTATATTATTAAAAAGTGGTGGCGACTTAACGGTTGTATAATTTCTCGATTTTCCGCGTTTATTACCATTATTACTTTCATTTTTATGATTTGGACGGTAATTATAATAGTGATGGGCGGTTTGGATTGTTTCGGATGGCCACTCATCTGCAACAGAAACATAATAATAAAAATATTTACATCTGCAATTGTTATATAACTTATTTGTCTATACCTTCATTAGGTTGCTGAACTTTAGGTTTTCGTACAAATCGGTGATCCGAATGATACTGGAATATTAAAAAAGAAGTATATTATTAAGAAACAGAAATACAAAGTTAGTTAACAACTTCAAATTGCTATTAACGTTTTAATTATATTAACATGCGGAATAGAAATTAAAAAGTTAAGTGCAGCTAAAGAAATGGAATTCTATGCCTCTCAGTGCAGTGGCGTAGCTCGCCACATTCAACGAATTGTTGACGTTTTAATAAAAACATAAAATTTGGCAGCCTACCTCAAAGGTCATTTTAAGATATTGGGCGACATCGAAATTCACCCAATTTGATTGATTTTTACCTTATACGTGTATCGTCAGGTGCAGAACAAAAATTTGCATATTTTCAATTTTTAATGTCGGTAAATTTATTTATTTATTTATTTATTGTAAAAGAACAAAACAGGCGTTAACGCCTAATTACAATGTCCTTATATATAGCTATACCTCTAAAATGGTTATATAGTTATGGTAACACACACAAAAAAAGAAAAGATAATAAAAAAAAACAAAGTTAAAATGTAATCACATATAAAAGATCATGTGTGATTTACTGCTCATAGGCACACAAATCAGGATGTTGCTTGACAATTTCTACCAAGACTCGCTTAAACTTATGAACTTCGTATTTAAAAAAATGTTATCTTAATTTTAAAATTTGGTATGTGATTTGAAAGACACAACATTTTTTGAAAAGAGCAAACCAAGATAATTTAATTGAGACCTGTTACTCAAACTGAGTGGAAAAATTGTAATGGCGGTCATAAATTGAATAACAAGAATAATGAGCTTGAGTTAAGCATTTGTTTACAGAATATGATGTTAAAGTAATAACAGATAGGGACAATTACACTCGATAAAAATAAAATTTGATTTATTTACATACAACAACAAAACTTAATGAACAGTTAAAACAATTCACTTTTAAGTTTTCAAGTGATTTTAACAGCCTCCGTCACATTTACAAGTCCTGTTGTGCACAGACGTTTGGCTTTCTTACATTTGCAGGAAACTGCGGTCACTTGTAGTGTACAAATAAATGTGATATTTTTTACAAAATTTTTGTTTCATTATATTAACTTTCTGAGATATTTTTGGGTGCATGAGATATCTCGAGAAAAGCATCAGTCGTCTCGGGCAAGATCTTCCATGCTGCCCAGTTTTTCTGCTTTTTATGGCCAACAAAGCTAGACACCGTATTACATCCTGTTGAAGCATTTACGAAGAGGCTTTAAGCTGTTTTATGAATTGTCAAGTATCGCAGGTTCTTGCTCGTAGCAAAAGCTTATTTGATTGAGAGAGTTCCTGTGAAACAAACACAGCTAACACCACTACGTCTGTGTTAACAGTACGAATTAGTATCTTGCGATGACCATCCTTGGATGCACGAGCAGAGTGCAGTTGCAAACGAGTGTCGGCTTCTTCTTGGGTACATGGAACGACCGTATCAAAGTCTTGCAGACGTGGATTATTAAGAACAATTTTCCCATCGATTATAACAAGTTGGTCATTTCTTTTATCAAATGATTGCCGCATGAGAGCTTGTGACAGGAATTTGAAAAGCTCTGTTTTATTTTCATTACCTTGGAAGAACTGTTGCTAGTTTCTAGGAATGGCTACACTTGCTACCTCACGTCTCCCCCATTCTCCCACGTTTTAGTCTTGTTGTTCTTTTCAACGAGTTTACGAAATAATTATCTCATACCAGATCTAATTGTATTGTTCTTCTAAGTTTTGAAGCTGTGTATGAAATGAATAAATACATCATTGAAGGTATTTTGGTGAGCTAGCTTCAATATCTGAACGACAGCTGCTCCATCAAGAATTACACACGTCACATCCGGAGCAGCAGGCTGAGATTCACATTGCTCTTCTAAGCATATAAAGAGATCACTCTTGGTTCTAAAACGATGTTGTCTCCCATCGGAGCGTGCTAGAGTAAAGGCTTGGTTTTCATGTTCAAAGAATACATTCAAGTCACTAAGCTCTTGCTTGACAACCAATGTACAAACGGGAGAAAAGTAACATTGTTTTTATTGATAAAATCAATTCCCTTTGCAAATAGGTTTTGTTTTTGGTTAGACAAACGCTCGCAATTTATTGCGTTGAAAAAATAGGGTCATCAATTGGCTTACTTCTGTTTAGGAGACGGTTCTTTAAAAACACCTCAAATTGTTCTTGACCAATGTGTTGTACATTTGCCACTTGATTTACTAGTTCAGGATCTACAGTTTCTTTTTATCTAAAACGACTAAATTTTTACTTTCTTCTGAACACGGATTGCCAGAATACAATTAGTAAAAGTGATTTTGGGGTTTAAAACAGTGAAATTATATATAAAACCAAAAACTGGCATAATCGAGAAAAAACGTTAAAATAAATAAACTTCAGCGCCTAATTTAGACCTCAAATCCGTGTTCAGCGCCTAAGAATACACGTAAAAACTGAAAATCAATCAAATCTGACCATAAATGAAGAAATGGTAAATATTGGTGACCATTTTGGATTGTAAGGTCTTCCGGGTGAGCCCAATATATTAAATGATCTAAGAGGTGTGCTCATTTACCATGCCACATTTCATGCTATCAAATAATGAACGATTTTTAGCTATGCCGCCTCGCTATAACAAAAATGTTCAAAATGGTAACTATTTTGGCCTATGTCCGAGGGCATCCTATGTGGTAAATTGTATACTGAGAGCATTTGCCGCGTGATACGTTGAATGTTGTGCAGAATGCTTTCGCGAAGCTCTTCTAATGTGCTAGGATGAATGGAGTATGCTGTATAGGTACCGTACTTATTAAATAATATTCCCACAACCACTAAATTGTAGGATCAACATCAGCTGGTCAAATTCTTCCAATAACACGGCCATTAAAAGTATCTATTAGTAATATTTTTGCACACTGATGAATGTGACATAGAGCTTTATTTTGTTGAAATATGATTTCTTGCACATTTTTCCGGAAAAATTGAATAACTGCAAATTGTTAATATAGAGCCATCTTTCAAAAAGTTCTTGTTTGTTTAGAATTTATATCCGATTTAATTACAACATCGTGTAATATAATTTTAATTAATAAATGAATCTTATATTCCGTTACTTAGGTTTTTATGCATGTTTAATGAAATTGTAAATTTGTAAAACGATATGTAAAATGACTCTGAATTTTTGAAATTATGCCGGAGTCAGAGATCGACTGTACCTATGCTGGTATACATGAAGGGGTAGCATATATTAGGTATATGCCAAATAGTTTTCAGCGTCTAAAACAAAACTATGTGCGTAGGGCTGAAAGCTGTTTTTTATAAATCTTGTTCAACTACATTCGATAAAACGTTTGGTTAATGAACACAGGACCGACAAACATTCTTCATTCTTCAATAACCGGGGTGTGTTTAGACGATAATGTGCACATTATAATTTTTTACTTTCCTATAGTTTCAGTAACACGAAGTAAGCAAATTTTTTTTCGATATTTTACGGAAACACATGTTTGTACTTCTAGGAATTCAAAAAAGTAGTTTTTAAATATGGCCTGTATTGAAAATACAATGAGAAAATAAAAAAATCCGGAAGCGAAAGTTAGACATGTTTGTTTTGATACCATTTTACTTGTTAAGCGAATTTTCTAAATTTAAAACCGGAATCTGCAGAATTAAACTTTAAGGCAAATCCAAGGCTTTTTTCCTAACTATATAGCTTTCAAATGGCGGCCGCTACGATGTGTGAGAATTTTGACACCTTAACCCCTTATTACTCGAAACAAGTTGACAGACCTGGATCAAATTTGGTATTGTAGTAGCTTTAAGGCCGGTACAGACCGAGATCAAACACAAACGAACGCCAACGAACGCAAATATGGCGTTGGCGTTCGGGGTTGGAAACAATTCGTCAGCGTATGCTTGCAGTCGTCTACACCAAAGTTTCGCATTCGAGCACTGGCAGTTCGGAGCGGTTGGTAAACGTTCGGTGCTACTCTGTCCGAATTCGAATTTAAGTTTTATTTAATAATACAGTAATTAATTAGTCATAATATTAGTATGTCCAGCGATGATGAGGATTTCTTAATGGCAAATGCGGGATTCATAATAATGCATTCGTTGATAACCAAGAAAAAGAAAAGGAGACGCCGGCGCTGGTGGATGACGGCATATTTGTTGGGTCCCACAGCATGGGTTTGTTGCGGTAGCACTCTATTAATTTCAAACTTAACTCGTCGCTCCACTCCATCTTTATCTATTATTTAAATTTTTTTATTGATATACGTCCCAAACAGTCCAAACGCTTACCAACGACTGAAAAGTGACAAATCCTGTCCAAACCAAAACGAATCTTTCTTTGAGGTACCGCTCTACTAGCGAACGCAATCGAACGCCAACAAACCCCTTGGCAAGCGTTGGTAAGCGTTCGTTTGCGTTCGCCAATCCCGTACACACCAAACTCAAACGGTTCCACATGTGCCTTCGTTGGCGTTTGTTTGCGTTCGGTCTCCGGTCTGTACGGGCCTTTAGAGGAATACAATCTACATCTACAAATCTACAAATTTTCGAAAACGGATTACCTAAAAACCGGTCACACTATGTAATTTGGTATGCTCATAGACATAAGCTAAAATTGAGTTCGTCTTCCAGCTCGCTAATTTCTTTGACGTTTTCTATGAGTTTTTGAAAAGTAACCTCTATTTACTCAAAAATAAGGTATCAGATCGGATTAAAATTTAGTTTAATAGATGCCCTAATGATATACAATATTACAAATTACAGGCATTTTTGGAACTGCTAAGACTTTGCAATTAAATTACATGTGCAATGATGTAGAGGTTAGATACTTGTAATTTGTCAACAAATTGTGTATAAATTGAGTTTTATTTACTTTACATATTTTATTATGAAGTGCTATGTAAAAAATTGCCACAACTATAATAGTAAGTATTAAATTACACATCCATCTAAATTAAGTTTTTGTTTATTGAACATTATATTATAATGAGCATCTAATGTGAAATATTTTAGTTTCCCAGAGCATTTTTGTTTTAATTTTAGCATCGTAGCTAAATTATTATATTTCTATGTTGTAAACGCGAAAATTTTTAAAATTGTCGTTTTTACATTTGAAGACGTCACACAGTGGCTCTTAAACTGTGCGCTGTAGCATACTATCCTTTATACTATATCATGATACGCATGTAGTCTACGAGTCAGCCTTTAGATACTACTATATATTCTGCTCTGTGTGGTTACCACATAAGATCAGATGCCGCCGCCGGTTTGAATAATGTTCCAACAAAGCGCTGGTTATTTAAAAAAAGGGCATGAGTGACAATATTCAAACAAAAATTCATAAATGGCGGCACAGAGAAATTACCGTATTGGGACACCAACCAAATTCTAAAGCATTCCTAGCTCTACGAGTCTACTAAATTAAAAAAAAAAACAATCCCATGGCCCTCTTTTCGTGGTGTCAAAAATGCTGCTAGATAATAACATTGTGTACCACTAGGACTATATAAAAGCCAAAATTTATGCCAATCTGACAACTCGTTTTCGAGTGAATGGCGTTAAAGCCAAAATTTTCAAGAAATCGTAGCAGGCGCCATTTTAAAGCTAGGGTGTTCAGAAACAAACTTTTAATTTTTCTTGGCGCTGTCTGTCAAACTAAGGTTTTTTCGAAGTTCCGGCTTTGGAAAAAGTGATACCAACAAAACACATCTAATGTCCACTTCTAGTTCTAGTAGTTCCCGATTTTCGGGATCGCAATACGTTTCCATACTGGAAGTATGAGGAAGTAAAAATCAAATCAAAGAAATTACAAAAATTTCTTACTTGCAGAGTGATATTTTCCGTTAACTATAAAATATACCTTTACGATTACAACTGCAGCGCAGGTTTCGTAAATTTAATGTAAATTTATTTTTTACGAGATAATTGAAAATAAAGAAATTAATAAACAACTTTCCTTCGCGTTTTTATGCTACAGCTATAAGCGGTTTCATTAATCAAAAATGGCAATTGGCAATTATTGCTAGCGCTAAATCGACATTACATTAACATACTATACGTATTGTAACGGCATCCCAAATATCGAAATAATTAACAATGACTTTCATGGAGGTGTCAAAACGGATATAAAAAAATCAATTTTCTTTTGCGTTGTGGAAAACAATCGTATATAAGTAATTAAAGCAAACTAAAAATCGAAAATAAAATCTTTTAGTCAAAACATGATGAGACAGGAAGGAGCAGTTTTTAAATTATTACTGCATTAATAACAAGCTTAAAATCTTAATTTGCGGTTACTGATTAGTAATGTAGATTAAACGTGTATTCGCGTTTGAACAAAAAGGTACTACGATAGATCTTTCGAAAGAGGTGTAAAATTGTGGAGATGCGTTGTCATGGTACAGCAATTCCTAAATTTCAAAAAATCATAGAGGATGTCACAGGTAAATTAGAGTCCGTAGATAGGTTAGGTCTAACCAATTGCCGACTTAACAAAAGTAAAATTAAGTAATAGTTTGTCCCCTAGCATACGGGCGCATGTATTGCACATACACACGCGCACACACACGTATACATTGCGGTGTATCTAGTATCTAGCACCAGTGAACTGCAGAGGTTCAAGGCTTCTTTTTCGGCTTTTCTGAAAAAAGCTCACTTATGTCGATAAGCCTTGACAGGGGTCACGTTTGTCAAAAAACAATTTTGATATTAACGAAAATATCACTTTAGAAAGTAGTTGTTCATTTCTTAAACTATTATTTATACTTATATAATTTATACCTGCTTGGTATATTTCGCATTTAATAGTTGTTTCTGAACTTAAAGAGAACACAGCCAGCTCTACTAATTATTTTGTCAAATGTTACCTAATAACGTGTAGGTAATATGTATTTTTTCATACTTTCTTTCATTCGAAAGAATTTAACACGGAAATTAAATATTATTAAGAAATAAGAAAGTAAAAATTTACAATTACTCTTCTTAATTAAAAGTTCTAGCAAATGTTTTTAACATGTTTACACATGGTAACCAGTCGTTATGTAATAATGACATTTATATTCGTTTTGTCAAACAATAACATACCTTAAATAAAAGTTGTCGCCAAAACAACGGGCTACATTTGGGCACTATCAGTTTATTGATTATAGGTGTATAAAATACTTAATTACTTCAACAACATTTACTTATTTTAACCTTATACGTATTTCGGCATGTTTACATGCCATTGTCAAAGGTAATAATTGTTGATTAAACCAAACGTTCTGTGTTGCTGTTTGATCATGATTTTCTTGCACATTTTAGCTTGTTCTTCTAACGAAGATGACATCACTTTATTTATAAATTCTAGCTTTACCTCGCGGAAGTCCATATTTATTGATTATAGGTATATAAAATACTTAATTCCTTCAACAGTATTTATTTATTTTAACATGTAAACATGCCGAATTACGTACGTATAAGGTTAAAACAAATAAATACTGTTGATGTAATTAAGTATTTTATATACCTATAATCAATAAATTTGGACTTCAACGAGGTAAAGCTAGAATTTATAAATAAACTATCAGTTTAATTTTTTCATAGACATAGAAAACTTATTTTTTTTTCATATTTTAATGGGTGTTTTGTATTTGTTACTTTAGTAGGTTATAAATATATCGATTTATGAAAATTTTCTATTTTGAATTATTGACGAGCAGCAGGCGGCATAAGTGAAAAGCAAACGCAGTCGATTATGTCAGGTATATTCTGATTTTATGTAATAAATGTTGAGGTTACAAAAGCAAAGTGCCTCTTCCATTTTTAAATAACTTTTACAGATTTCTTAACTTCCAAAGAGGATTTTGACAGAAGAATTTAGTTTAGCGAATTAATGAATTATGAGATATTAATAATAACAATATTTATAAATTCTAGCTTTACTTCGTTAAAGTCCATATTTAATGATTATCTGTATATAAAATACTTAATTACTTGAACAATATTTATTTATTTTAACCTTATACCGTATTTCGGCATGTTTACATGCCATTCTCAAAGGTTATAGAAAGCAAACAAAGTGTTGTTACAGCAATAGAACTTGGTGACTTGATCTCGGTAATCGTCTGCAGATGACTTGATTTCTTATTCCAAATTATTAGATGTCATTGAATGATTGTGTTCTAGTAGGTGTTTAGCGTAATTGGATTTATGTGGGTGTTTGTATTTGATACAAATACAAACATAGTGTATTTTATATATAGATCATTAATAATAACGATGCCAGTTTTGTAAAAATCGGTTTTACGATCACTACTGTTCTTTAGCACAAGAAAATCTTTTATTTTATGAAAAATAAACAATAAATTTACGGATTTTAACTTCATTCAAGTATGCGAGCTGGGCAAATAATGACTGCGTCATATACAGGGTCTGCCAGAAAAGTTGAACTAAGTATCTGCAAAATGCATGGACATTATATTTGTCCAAATTATAAGTATGTTTCTAGGAAACTTTGGATACGAATTTAATAGTATATTCTGTAACAATAAGTTCGGAATATGGCATATTTCGCACATTTCTTGGAAAGTTTGTCACCCGAGCCGGACACGTGTTCTTTTAATACAAGAATAACAACATATTCTAATGCCTTTGTAGCGAAGTGGCTGACACTGATGTCTCTGAAGTCGAAGTTCCAGGTTCTAATTCTGGGTAGGACATACTTGTTTTTAAATTTTATTTGTTATTTATTTAACGTTTGAACTGTTTTCACCTTCCCAGAACTGATGTTTTAATGTTAACTTATGTTACAATAATAAAATAGGTATAATTTAATTATTTTATTACTTGAAGTATTAAATTTACAATTTAGTGTACAAATCATATTATTTTTACTACTTGATTGTAGAATTGATGTGAAAATTAAATAAATAACAAAATAAAATTAAAAGCAGTTTGTCACACCAAGGATTGGAACACAATTTATTTAAAAAAAACGCAGAAAATAAAGTAACTAAAGTTCGAGTGCAGCGATAAAAGTACCAAAAATAATTCTAAATCTGCGCACCAAGATGGAGAAGATAAAAAATCGGGTTAAAAAAAACATAAAGGAAAAACGAACGCAAAAACTTACCGTCCAAATAAAGAAAGTGAAAAATAACAGGAGAACGTACAAAAAAGCGAGCTTAGAAGACATCAGCTACAACTGCTTCACTACAAACGCATTAGCACAATGTTATTATTACTCTGGGATTAAACGAACACATCTGAATTTATTAATATTTATTTAGATCATTGCTTAATTTCAAACTTAAAAATTATTTATTTTGACTAAACGGCATTAATAACAGCTAATAACAATAATACTGTTTGAATTCTTAGCCAAAGTATCCCTTGGATATAAAATCTGGAAAAATATTTTTTCCTGTGCATTTTGCATATATGTAGTTCAACTTTTGTAAGAAACGTTGTAGCGCGCGTTATTATGATTGCGGGGCTCTGGGCGTTATGAGATTTTGCCACCTTCTCTCGTAGAAATGTTTGTGTATGATTTGATTCACGTTTCTTTCGTGTTTACCTATAACAAAATGCGCGAAGCACTTCGCCTGTACTCTCCCATGCTTATATACAAAATAATTACTCTTATATATCTAATCACAACGATTATAGCACAACTGTTTTAGGTTGCAGGAATTTCAATGATAATACTAAAATACTGAAAGTATGAAAAAGTAAAACTGTTAATTGAAATTACTGAAAACTGTTTTTTTAACCACAAAACAACAAAATCTTATTTTTTAACAGTACAGACACTAATTCCCTATGTAAACACAGAATTGTTCAGTTAAGTCATACAAATAAAATTGAAAGGAAATACAATGTTTACAGCAAAAAAATTTCATTTTTATTTGGTGGTTGTTAAGTATAGGAAAGAGACCTCTACGTGGTGTACTGCGTATTCTTGACCCGTAAATCCCAGATTTAATTCTTGTTGTGTAAACTGCTCAATTAACTGAGAGGTTCTAAGTCAGACAAAACAAAAAAAAACAGGGAGAAAATTGAAATCAACTTTAACTGGTTAATACACTTGTTATGAAAACAAGAAAATGAAGGAGACAAGTAAAAACTGCATTAACCTAAACGTTAAAAAATGAAGGCAACAGAAGAATATTCATGACTTTTTTAACAATTTATTTATCAGTCAGACTGTCTATTTCATCAGGTACCAGTGCCGGATTTACCCATATGCTGTTTAGACTGCAGGTTTCGGGATCTTTGAGGTCTTATTTTTGGGCCTCATGTTTTCTTCATAATGTTTGGGCTGTGTAAATTTTGCGTCTCATAATTTTTGAGCATTGTGTAAAATTAGGAGGCTCCAAAATATGTTATGGCTATTTTTCAAGCTTTCAAATGCACACACCATTATCTTGTATATATAAATTATTTTTTCTACTCCCATGATTTAGTTTACTTATTAAGTGTGCGCTGCCTATACTAAAATGCAGACCAATAGCAGCAAAGCATTGTTTTTGGTAACTATGTTACAAGAGTTGTTGACAGTTAACATCGCAAAACAGTTTGAGTTTCCTTGCATAAAAAAACTTTTTTAATAAATATTTTTTAAATTAACTAGCTGTGGAAAAAATAGTGTATGCAACTCTTACATACTGGCTATTAATACACTCGTTTTAATTACGACACTCCCTACCGCTCGTGTCGTAATCACACTCGTGTATTAATAGTTCTCATTATAGATTCGTTGCATAATATACTAATAGAAGCCTAGTAACGTAACGTTATAACTTATAGTCGGTAATCTAGGAAGCGTCACGTCCACACGTACTACTTTAAGCTATGTAACTCTGTTGGCAAGTTTTTCGTTTACTGTTCTGCCGGAAGGTGAGAGCCATTGCAGTTGACGCTCTTCGTTTTTCTTGTGTGCTATTATTATAGCTGCGCGGTTTATTATTTTAGCGTAGTTACTCATATTTAACATTTTTAAACAGTTAACAACTGAGCATTCTAAATTATTTTTAATATTTATTATTTTTATTTTGCAGACGTGCACGATAAATGTTTTTTTTGGCAAACTTGACCCAATTAACTAACATAACAGAAAACATTTTAAACGACATGTTGGTTTAGCGATAAAGGTGTGGGCTTGTAATCTGGCAATCTCGTGGCAGACCTGTTTTGTTGTAATTTTTTTATTTAAATTTAAGGTTTCGGAAACATGAAATGGACAACATTTTCACTATTTGTTGTGACTTTAAATTGTTTTGTTATTTGTTGGATTGTTTAGTGTTTTAAATTTAAATTAAATAATAATGTATTTTAAGTTACTTATTTTTTAAATAAAACAAACAAAAATTGAAATAAATTTTAGGCATAGGGCAAGATAAGATAGCAGAAATAGGTTTGCCACGGGATTTGAACTGAAGTTGCCAGATTACAAGCCTACGCCTTTACCAACATGCCGTTTAAAATTTTTTACATTCTGTGAGTTAATTGGGCTAAGTTTGCCAAAGCACATTTGTCATGCACGTTTGCAAAATAAAAATAAATAATGTTAAAAATAATTCACAGTGCTCACTTGCTAATTGTTTAAAATTGTTAATTATGAGCAGCTACGGTAAAATAACAAACCGCGCAACTATGATAATATCTCCACGATTTGCAGACTAATTATCGACATGCCGCGCTGGTTTCATAGGTGACTGCGATTAAGTTTTTATTTGAAGGCACTACAACAGGCATGGGCAACCTTTTGACTAGCTGGGGCCAACTGAAAATCCATTTATGTATCGCGGGCCGTAAGATAAAAAAACTTCACTCTTTTGGAAAATATTCTTAATAAACGTAATCAACAAAAACAAATTCGACAAAATCAATACATTTTTTAAAATATAAAAATTTAAAAAGTATACAGAAACATATTCAACAGAAATTTTTTAAATGTAAAAATTCAAAAAGTATACAGAATGTTTCACTTTCGCATAAAGCCGACGTAGTCCGCATTTTTCTCTCAAACAAAAAAAATAACTTGTAACTGTCGTTTATTTTTATCGGTTTAAAATAATAATCGGTCCCGCGGGCTGGATTGGTGGTTAAATGAAATATGTCCGGCGGGCCGGAAAAAAGTACAACGCGGGCCGCATACGGCCCGCGGGCCGTAGGTTGCCCATGCCTGCTCTACAACAAAAGTATATATGTGCAGAGAAGATTTTAATATTTTCGCTAAAATATTAAAGAGAACAACTGCCCGCTCACGAAAAAAAAACGGTATTTTCACCTCTTGTTGCAAAATATACTATTTTCTGAATAGATGTTAATTTAAAAGTAAGTAATAGTTCATATTCTAAGAACTTGTTTCTTTCTTTTGTTTTATGGCACAGTGATACTACGAGTAGAAGTGAAATGCGTTTTTATCCAATATTTTCTTTGAATTTAAAATTAAGTATTGTTAAAAATAGAAACAAATAAGCTTTTTAATAGTGTTGAAATGAAATACGATTTTAATTTAAAAAATGCATGTTTCTGTTAAATCTTGAAAACGATACAAAAGACAACCGAAAATTTAGCTTTAATACATCTACAACTTTTTTTTTACAATTTATATATATTTGTACTATGAAACGAGATATCTATATATTAATTTAAAGAAAATTTACTTTTTTAATTTTTTGTTATCTAGTAAACCATAGATATTTTAGAAGATATTAAATCACTATTATATTGTTCTCATAGTTTGAGAATTGTTTTCCAATTAAGTCAACTTTATATCTTTACCGTTTCGGAGATGCCTGTAGTGTACCTGTGAAAATAGACAGTCTGCGTATTTGCTCGGCCTCCCTACATTTGAATAGCTATCAAAACATTAATGATTTTGACAAATTAATAAAAGTTAAAAGCATTTATTGCTATTCTAAAAAAACACAAAAATAATAACTAAGGGGACTAGCGATTTTGATATTTTACAAAGAAAGTCATAATTTTAAAACAAACGTTGCTTAATAACGATTTTTTATAAATGTAACCAAATTATCTCTTTTATAATGTATATCATACTTACTTTGTAATTATCACGTTCTCTGTTTTTTCGATGATGAGTTTTAACAACAATCCGATGAACATCGTGGGTTGAGCACAGCACCAATTCAAAAAGAATTACACCAAGCAGCCACATAAGTAGAAAATTGTGAAAAATATTTAAATACCATGAACGCAAATCACACATGTTGGTTGCTAGACTTTACTGCTTCTTTTGATGGTTAAGTTAAAACTGTTACTACTGTTATAGTTAAAAGAAGAGTATTATACTTCTTTATTAAATGAAATGGAAACGTGACATTGGAAATGGTATTTATATCTCCCTGAAAGAGATATGCTCTAATTCGTCATTACTTTTATACATTAATTCCAATGTAATAAATTCACGTTAGTAAAAGTGAATAAGTTAGTAGGATATCTCACTTTACAGTTGTATTGGTTTGTTTAATTACTAGGACATGTGGGTTAAAGAAATCGATTTGTTTACAGAATGAACTATTAATTACCATCAGATATATCTTTAATAATAAATGCAAACATTCATTGCACGCAATTATTACATGCACTTACATGCATCTCACATTAATAAATAGAAACTAATTTTATTGTTATTAGTTTGTTCTGGGCTTTGGCCTTAACTTGCCTTTCGTCACTGCGACCCTTGATGGTTCTATTGTGACACTTGTGAGTGAGCCCTTGTTTTGTTAGAGAAGTTGTAGGCTGTTGAAAAACCTAAGTAAATCTCTGAGATTCGATTCCCTTATTTCGGTAGGTGTGATAGTCTCCTTTCCGAAGATATTGTGTCTACGACGACCGGCGGCGTTGCATCTGCATAGGATGTGTTCTGCCGTTTCTGCTGCCTCGTTACATAGTTGGCAGATTTGGTCCTCAGCCTTACCAATCTTAAAAAGATGGTATTTTAGTGGAGCGTGGCCTGTGAGAAAGCCAGTGATGGTTTGTAGCTCGTTCTTGCTGAGAGACAAAGCATTCCTTGCGAGATAGTTAAAAACTGTTTTGCCTGACGTTGTCCCGGTATGTTTTCCCAGTACGAGGACTTCATTAGTTCCTCCCATAGACTGACCTCGTGTTTTATGTGGCTTTTCTGTACACCACAGCAAGGTTCAGGTCCAATGTAAGGCGTCATTGCTCCTCTTTTTGCGAGTTCATCGGCCTTTTCGTTGCCTGGTACACCCTCATGCCCTGGAACCCACCATAATGTGACGTGGTTTTTGTTAGCCAGTTGCTTGAGGTTACCCAGGCATTCCCAGACAAGCTTAGATTCGCAAGTGTAGGCTTTTAAAGCCTTTATTGCTGCTTGGTTGTCTGTGAGTATATCAATTGTTGCACCTCTATAACCCTTCTTGAGGTTTATTCTTGTGCAGAGGTTTATGGCATATACCTCAGCTTGGAAGATGGTAGTTTTGGATCCAAGGGGTTCATAAATACGGCACCCAGGACCGTAGACACCCGCTCCAGTTTCCCCTCCTTCCATCTTTGATCCATCCGTGTACCATTGGAGCGATCCTCTTTTAAAGGGAGGCACTCCTGTGGTCCATATAGCCCGGTCTGGGATGTTCACTTTGAAGGGTTGATCAAAGTTGTATTTTATTTGCATTAAATCCGATACGGTGTAGGCCGTTCGCTCTATATGGGCGAGGCTTAAGATTTCTAGGTGGCCAGTAAGGTCTCCTGATTTGAATTTGTTTATCCTACCGAGTGTTAGCGCATGTGACATCGCCTCCTTTTGCACTTGTAGGTGTAGGGGCGTTAGTTCTAACATGGCTTCCATTGCTGCGGTTGGACAGGTACTGTAGCAGCCTTGGTCAATTGTATTGTAACTTAGCGACTTGGTTGCTATTTATATAATAAAAAACATTCATCAAAACAAAATTCATCTAAATTATTTGTAAAGTGAAAACTCCATTAAACTTTCTCCTCTAAAATCAGTGTTTTATTTCCAACTACGAACCCAAACATTACATTATTGGTGACCCCTCCGACAAGATTTGAACACGCACCCCTCCCGACGTGATCAGCAGAATTCAGAATTTCAAAACCTTCACAAACCGCAACATTCAGCTGCTACATCGCCACAGACCTGCGGATCTTCAAAACTCCAATTTACAAGATAAGTAACGTTTATTATATATGGCTTTTAATTGTGTTTGTATTGACTTTCCCGAATTTAATACTAATGACGTCGATTCAAACTACAGCTTGTTACCGAATGCTTTCTGTCACAACCACACAACATGCATAATTTAATGACAGACTGTACTGTGAGAAGAGTGTTTGAACGAGTTTATGATAATCGATCTATAATGTTCGACTCAGACATTCGTGAATCATCCATTCTTCCACAGACTGGTGGTAATTCACCTGTTCAACAAACAAATCACAACTATCACCCATCCCACTTCATCACAATCAAACATCCAACCAATCTCTCAATCATATCTCTCTAACAACTCACAACTAATCATACATCCTAATCAACTTTCCAATCTTCTTTCTTCTGAACTTAACAACTACCAATCGCCTTCTACGGTAGAAGTATATGTTAATGCTCAAGAATTTCTTCTAACTCACTCCCCTTACAATCTTTATCACCTAACATTAGATTATTCTACATTAACACCCTTATTAAACATAATATAGTGCATCGAATAAAAACTAACGGTCCGCCAATTAGTGCAAAGTGTCGAAGACTTAACCCAACACAATTACTGTTTTTAGAAAAGCATCTGCATGAACTGTTACGTGCTGGAATCATCGAGCAGGCAGACAGTCCTTGGAGTAAAACCTGATGGCAGCTATCGTGTCTGTGGCGATTACAGGCAGCTGAATGCGATGACAATTCCGGATACCTATCCAATTCCCTTCAGAAAGCATACTTCCAAATTCCTTTGCATCCAGATGATATGGACAAGACCTAATTTTGGCTTAAGAAACGCTCCTTCTTCCTGGTCCAGATTCGTCCAGAAGATTCTTACAGGGATGTATTACATTTATTTTTACCTCGACGATATATTAATTTTTAACCGCGTCAGAACATTTGCGTCATGTAAAAATGGTTTTTGAACGTTTGAATAGATACAGACTTCAAGCTAATTTAATTTTCTATAATGTTCAATTAGTTACGTTACTTGTATTGTTTTTAAAAAAGATCAGAAGTTTTTGTAGCTAAGATAGCATGCGCTTCACGTTTGGTGCGTAGCTTTTTTTCTTCTGCAAAGGGGGGGGGGTACTAATGTAGCAGCCTTGGTCAATTGTATTGTAACTTAGCGACTTGGTTGCTATTTATATAATAAAAAACATTCATCAAAACAAATTCATCCAAATTATTTGTAAAGTGAAAACTCGCATTAAAACTTTCTCCTCCAAATAGTGTTTTATTTAATAACTACGAACCCTAACATTACAGTACTCATTGCACCTGTAATACTCAGACAGGCGAGACGTTGTATCTTCTCTAGCTGTGACTGAGTAGTGACTTGTTTAGTTTTTGGCCACCATACAAGCGATGCGTAGGCGACCATGGGTCTTATAATAGTCACGTATGACTAGTTGATCAGTTGTGGCTTTAGACCCCAGTTTCTTCCAAGAAGCTTGCGGTATGTTAGGGTTGCTACTACCGCCTTCTTCTGAAGTTTTTTAATATGTGAGTTCCACGTTAACCTTTGGTCTAGTATAACTCCAAGGTATTTGACTTCATTGCTGAAGTCGATGTCGTTCCTTCTAACGTGGGAGCTTTTAGGTTTAGCTTCCTTCGTCTAGTAAAGGGAACTATAACCGTTTTCTTCGGATTTATGCTTAGGCTTTGATCTCGACACCAGCCCTGGATGGTGTCGAGAGCGCTCTACATGCGTTGTAACACAATTGTGTCGAATTTGCCACGGACCATTATCACTAGGTCGTCAGCGTATCCCTGTGTTTCGAAGTCGTGCTGTGTTAGCATTTTTAGGAGATCGTCAACTACCACAGACCACAAAAGAGGCGATAGGACCCCTCCTTGGAGGCAGCTTCTTGCGGCTGTTATGGTAACTGCTTCTCCTCCCAGCTTAGCTGTAATTTTACGACTTTCCAACATGGCTTTGATCCATTTGATAATCGAAGGTTCGAAACCTTTCTTCATGGCAGCTCTTTCTATTGCTACGAAGGAGGTGTTGTCGAAGGCACCCTCAATGTCAACGAAGGCACAGAGAGCTATTTCGTTTGCCATGTACGTCTTCTCCAGTCCTTTGACAAGACTGTGCAGAGCCGTTATAGATTTGGTCTTCTGATAGGCATGTTGGTTGGGGTGAAGCGGTCGGTTTGGAAGTACCTTGCTTCTCAGGTATTGATCTAATACCTTTTCCATTCCTTTCGACAGGAATGAGGTGAGGCTTATGGGTCTGTACGACTTGGGCTGGGTGTTTGAGCGCCCTCCTCCTTTAGGTATAAAGATCACTTTCGCCTCTCTCCATATCTTGGGAATATGTCCAAGGCAATAACTAGCCTTGTATAGTTTTGCAGATGGTGAGCAGCAGGTCCTCTATGGATTTCTGTAGTAAGGCCGGAAAAATGCCGTCTCCGTCGGGTGACTTAAAGGGCTTAAAGGCAAGGACTGCCCATACCCTGTTTGGCGAAAATATTTTGTTGGCCTGACTTTTGACCCTTGGGTGTTTACGTACTAGTTCCATTACCTCCAGATTAGGTTCGTCATGCCTGTAGGTTTGAGAGCCAGGGAAATGAGTGCTTAGAAGTAGCTCCAACGTTTCTTTTGTGCTCTCAGTAAAGCGCCCATCAGCCATCTGCAGGTGGCCAATGTTGTTTGTGTGGTCTTTTGCTAGGACTTTTTGTAGGCGAGCCGCTGTTGGGGTGTCTTCTACCCCTTCACAGAAGCTACGCCATGTCCTTCTTTTTGACCTCCTAATTTCAAGGTTATATCGTGTGAGGGCCTCCTTATATTGGTCCCACATTTTTTGACGCCTCTGTCATTTGGCTTTATTGAATAGTTTTCTTGTTTCAGATCGTAGAGTTTCAAGCTCCCCGTTCCACCCGGGCACTTTACGTCTAACCCTTCGGCTTTTGATAGGGCAGCTTGCTTCATACGCTTTGTGTATGAGGTTGTGTAGAATCATTGAGGCTAGTTTTAAGTTCTCTATTGTATCTATCTCACTGTCGAGTTCGCCCACTTCAGATCTGATATGCTGCTGATAGAGGCACCAGTCTGTCAGCTTAGGGACTCTTACTTCTTCTCTGTGTTTGCCCGTGACCTTTAAGTCGAATCTAATAGGTTTGTGATCCGACAGCGAGGCCTCGAGGGAAACGTGCCACTTTATGATGTTTGCGCTAAGTAGGGGGACGCAAGTGTAATATCTAGTACCTCCTGCCTAACTCTAGTCACAAAGGTGGATTCCTTACCTCTATTCATTTTGCCTAAGTTTGTTACAGACAAAAACTCATAGAGGTACTCACCTCTATTATTGGTATCCGTGCTGCCCCATGCTAGGTGGTGTGCATTAGCGTCGCAGCCAAGGATAAGGTGTTTGTTCCTTTGTTCGCAGAATGCAATGAGATTACGGACCTCTATGGGCGGTATTTCTTCCGAGTTCCCCGGAAAGTAGGCCGAGGCAATTACTACCTCTTGTCTGCCCCCGGTTGTCGGTACCACTGCCGTTACTGCGACCAGATCTCTGGAAAGAAACTGTGTTAATAGCAGGCATTTTACAGAGGGTCTGACGAGCAATGCTGCCCTAGGTGTTGTAGTACCCTTGTTGTACTGTAGTAGCCTTGGTGTATTGTATATGGTAACTTAGCGACTTGGTTGCTAGGTACATTAATATAAAAAACAATTAAATTCATAAAAGATTTTGTATCGTGAACTTCATTAAAACTTTCTCCTCCAAATAGTGTTTTATTTAATAACTACGAACACAAACATTACATTATTGGTGACCCCTCCGACAAGATTTGAACACGGAACCCTCCCGACGTGAGATTCCTGAGATTTTCAGAATTCAGAATTTCAAAACCTTCACAAGCCGCAACATTCAGCTGCTACATCGCCACAGACCTAGGATCTTCAAAACCCCACTGAATTACAAGATAAGTAACGTTTATTAAATATGGCTTTAAACCGTGTTTGTATTGACTTTCCCGAATTTAACATTCAGGACGTCGATTTGTTTTTTGTACTGCTAGATAAATTTTTCCAAGTTAATGCTATTGCAGACTCTGCAGCAAAATTTGATATATTGACTTTGAAGCTTCCCCATGAAGTATTAAGTAATATACGACGGTTAGTCTTAAACAGACCTCAGCGAGCCCCATACGAAGCTTTAAAAGCTGAACTAATTCGTTTGTATAACAAACCACGGAATATTAAGATAATGTCACTTTTGACAGGTCTCAAGTTTGAAACGTCATGTAACGCACTTTTACAAGAAATTCTTAAACTTTCTCATGGTTTACAACTACCAGACGAGTTCCTTAAGAACCTACTGTTTTCAAAATTGCCTGATAATTTAAAAATACCCGCTGCTTTACTTGAAACAGATTTGGAACTTCACGAATATTCAAATAAGATCGATGAATTATTATCTGTTGTGCCGAACAATATTCCTTGTGCATCAGAGAATGATAGGTTTGATCGTCTATCTAAGGAAATCGCTAACATTAAAAATGAACTTCAAAACTCGCAACCAAAGTTTAGATCAAATTTTCAAAATAACTCGTTTGCACCATCACGATTACAAACACGTAATTTTAATCAACGTCAGTATTACAATCAAAATACACAACCTACTTCCACTCAGCAACTTAATTTTCCCAATAATAACACGCACAATTACCAAAATTTTCCAAATTTGTGTTATTACCATGAAAGATTCGGTAATAGAGCCGTTAGATGTGCCGGTCCCCCATGTTCTTTTAAAAAAAACTAAATTCGGCCGTGCCAACATCACCCAGTTGGCAAAATTTGGCTTTTCAAGGGTGCAATTTAATTTTTATTAAAGATGTATTTTCAAACATAAGTTTTTTAGTGGACAGCGGTTCAAACTACAGCTTGTTACCAAATGCCTTCTTCCACAACCACACAACACGCAATCCTGCCTCTTTGATTTCTTTATTGGCAGCGAACCAAACACAAATACAAACTTATGGTTCTAAAACACTAGCTTTAAAATTTGATTTTTCAAATCAACCAATTACTTGGAACTTTATTTTGGCAGATATTGCATTTCCAATTTTAGGGCTAGATTTTTTAAAATATCATAATTTAATGTTAGACTGTGCTGTGGGAAGAGTAGTTGACCGAGTTTCTGTTAATCGATCTATGATGTTCGACCCGGAAATTCGTGAGTCATCCGTTCTTCCACAGACTGGTGGTAATTCACCTGTTCAACAAACAACCCCTCCTACTTCAAACAAGTCACAAACAATTATAAAACATTTAAACGAATCATCTCAACATTTAAACAACTCTTCTCAACTTACAAACAAATCACAACCATTACTCCAGCCAACTTCATCACAATCAAACATCCAACCAATCTCTCAATCATCTCTCTCAAACACATCACAACTAATCACACATCCTAATCAACTTTCCAATCTTCTTTCTTCTGAACTTAACGACTACCAATCGCCTTCTACGGTAGAAGCAGATGTTAATACTCAAGAAATTTCTTATAACTCACTCTCTTTACAATCTTTATCACCTGAACGCACTCTTTACTATAACCTTCTTCAACAATTTCCTGCTTTAACAGCGGAATTCGACATTAACACCCCTATTAAACATAATATAGTGCATCGTATAAAAACTAACGGTCCGCCAATTAGTGCAAAGTGTCGAAGACTTAATCCAACACAATTACTGTTTTTAGAAAAACATCTGCATGAACTGTTACGTGCTGGAATCATCGAGCAGGCAGACAGTCCTTGGAGTAGCCCAATACATATGGTATTAAAACCTGATGGCAGCTATCGTGTCTGTGGCGATTACAGGCAGCTGAATGCGGTGACAGTTCCGGATACCTATCCAATTCCCTTCATGCAAGACTTTACTCACAAAATATATGGATCTACAATATTTACTAAATTGGATTTAAAGAAAGCATACTTTCAAATTCCTTTGCATCCAGATGATATGGACAAAACCACAATTACCACGCCTCTTGGTGCATATCGTTACAAAAGACTTAATTTTGGCCTAAGAAACGCTCCTGCTTCCTGGTCCAGATTCGTCCAGAAGATTCTTACAGGGATGTATTACATTTATTTTTACCTCGACGATATATTAATTTTTAGTAAAACCGCGTCAGAGCATTTGCGTCATGTAAAAATGGTTTTTGAACGTCTGACTGAATACGGACTTTTGTTAAACGTTGATAAATGTGTTTTTGGGGTTAGTGAATTGGATTATTTGGGGCACAAGGTTTCATGTAATGGCATACTGCCACAAGACTCAAAAATTGAGGCGATAAAGAACTTTCCAATACCAAACGATCAAAAAAAATTGCGCAATTTCATAGGCTTAATAGGATATTTTCATAAACACATTAAGAACTGTGCAAAAATTTTGGCTCCGCTGAATTCTTTAGTTATTCCGGGTAAGGCTTCCACGAAACCAGTTGTTTTGCAAGGTAGGACGTTAGAAGCTTTTTATGAAGCCAAACAGGCACTTATTGAGGCCACACTTCTAGTACACCCGCAAGAAGGAGCTGAGATCAGTATTTCTTGTGATAGTTCCGGAGATGCTATTGCAGGCGTATTACAGCAACTACAAGATGGTTTATACAAACCTCTCGCATTCTGCAGTCGATCGCTTACGCCTACTGAAAGAAAATACAGCATTTTCTCACGCGAACTTTTGGCTATTTATTTCGCAATTAAAAAATTTCGATATTTTATAGAATATAGGACTTTTCACGTGTATACGGACCATAAACCGATTTGCTCAGCTATCAAAAGTTCGTGCGACACTTATTTACCACGAGAGTTTCGTCATTTAGAGTACATTTCTGCTTTCACCACGGATATCCGATATTTAAAGGGAAGCGAAAATATTCCAGCAGACGCACTTACACGAGTTTCAGCAATTTTACCCGAATTGGTTGATTATGATGCAATTGCACATGCGCAGGTTCAAGATGAAGAATTATTACAACTTCAGTCGAATCAAAATTTTAATTTTGTCAAAGCACGTACACCAAACAATACGTCAATATGGATCGACACGAGTCGAGGATTGTCGCGACCTTACGTTCCATTGCCATTTCGTTTTGGAATTTTCCAGCGGTTGCATGGCATGGCTCATCAAGGCACTAGGACGATGCAGAAGCAGGTTGCTCGAAGGTTCTTGTGGACTGGTATGAGAAAAGACATTCGGGATTGGGTAAAGAGCTGTTCTAATTGTCAGCAGAATAAAATAACACGACACACGAAGACACCATTGCAACCTATAATCGAACCTGATAATCGTTTTGAACAAATTCATTTGGACATTATGACCCTTCCTCCTTCGAATGGTTTTAAATATCTACTAACAATAGTAGACCGTTTTTCACGTTGGCCCGAAGCAATTCCATTAAAGAGCACCACAACTGATATTATTATACAAGAACTTATCAATACTTGGATCAGCCGTTTTGGAGTTCCAAAGATTATTTCTACGGATAATGGTCCGCAATTTATTTCTGCAACGTGGGAAAATTTTTTGAAAACTTTGGGGATAAAACATATTAAGTGCAGTGTTCAACACGCACAGAGTCAGGGTTTGGTGGAAAGACTTAACCGTACGATTAAACAAGCAGTAAGAACGACGGGGATGAGCGACTGGATAGAGAGATTACCATGGATTTTATTGGCTTTGCGCTCAGCAATTAAAGAACAAGTTCAAGTGTCTCCTGCGGATATTCTATACGGAACACAATTGCGTCTGCCCGGAGATTTTTTTCAAGACGTAGATCTTGACGATCGCACCGAGTTAACACATTTTGTTTTTAAATTACGAAAACACATGCACAACGCCAAGTTCTTTTTCACTAAGATTTTTAATAATAGCAATACTTTCGTGGATCAGCAATTAAAATCGTGCTCACACGTGTATGTACGCAACGACAGTCATACGCTAGGCTTAAAGCAGAATTATGGACGGAAAAATATATGGTATTGGAGGGCTTCGGTAGAAATGGAATCGTTTCTCTAGATCGCCTCAAACCAGCTTTTTTTGTTTAAATATTTTTGTTTAGATATTATGTTCTTTTTATTTTTGCACATTTTTTTCCCTTTTTGTTCTGTTTTTTTTTAGTGAACTGAACTTTTTCGACTCTGCTCTTAGAACCCCAAGAATTGGACACCCACCTGAAAAAACTAGAAGCAACTTCAAGCTAATTTAATTCTCTATAATGTTCAATTAAAGTTACGTTACTTGTATTGTTTTTAAAAAAGATCAGAAGTTTTTGTAGCTAAGATAGCATGCGCTTCACGTTTGGTGCGTAGCTTTTTTTCTTCTGCAAAGGGGGGGGGGGTATTAATGTAGTAGCCTTGGTGTATTGTATATGGTAACTTAGCGACTTGGTTGCTAGGTACATTAATATAAAAAACAATTAAATTCATAAAAGATTTTGTATCGTGAACTTCATTAAAACTTTCTCCTCCAAATAGTGTTTTATTTAATAACTACGAACACAAACATTACAGTACATTAGCCTACCTGTTGGTGTAGCTAGTCTGCGGACTAGGCCTCCATGGACGTCTGGCTCTTGAATCAGCACAAAATCTAGGTTGTTTTGAGTGAACTCTTTGTTCAGCACATCTGAGGCGGCTTTACTGTGCTGAAGGTTCACCTGCAGGAAGGCGATCGTCGCCATTTCTGTCTGGTTACTGGGATCCAGGTCCCGAAGCATCT
>CATVIB010000463.1:0-27245 GCA_958336395.1 Ctenicera cuprea
TATTGTAATTGTAATTGTAATTGTAAATGTAATTGTAATTGTAATTGTAATTGTAATTGTAATTGTAATTGTAATTGTAATTGTAATTGTAATTGTAATTGTAATTGTAACTGTAATTGTAATTGTAATTGCAATTGTAATTGTAATTGTAATTGTAATTGTAATTGTAATTGTAATTGTAATTGTAATTCTAATTCTAATTGTAATTGTAATTGTAATTGTAATTGTAATTGTAATTGTAATTGTAATTGTAATTGTACTTGTAATTGTAATTGTAATAGTAATTGTAATTGTAATTGTAATTGTAATTGTAACTGTAATTGTAATTGTAATTGTAATTGTAATTGTAATTGTAATTGTAATTGTAATTGTAATTGTAATTGTAATTGTAATTGTAATTGTAATTGTAATTGTAATTGGAATTGTAATTGTAATTGTAATTGTAATTGTAATTGTAATTGTAATTGTAATTGTAATTGTAATTGTAATTGTAATTGTAATTGAAATTGTAATTGTAATTGTAATTGTAATTATAATTGTAATTGTAATTGTAATTGTAATTGTAATTGTAATTGTAATTGTAATTGTAATTGCAATTGCAATTGTAATTGTAATTGTAATTGTAATTGTAATTGTAATTGTAATTGTAATTGTAATTGTAATTGTAATTGTACTTGTAATTGTAATTGTAATAGTAATTGTAATTGTAATTGTAATTGTAATTGTAACTGTAATTGTAATTGTAATTGTAATTGTAATTGTAATTGTAATTGTAATTGTAATTGTAATTGTAATTGTAATTGTAATTGCAATTGTAATTGTAATTGTAATTGTAAGTGTAATTGTAATTGTAATTGTAATTGTAATTGAAATTGTAATTGTAATTGTAATTGTAATTGTAATTGTAATTGTAAATGTAATTGTAATTGTAATTGTGATTGTTATTGTAAATGTAACTGTAATTGTAATTGTAATTTTAATTGTAATTGTAATTGTAATTGTAATTGTAATTGTAATTGTAATTGTAATTGTAATTGTAATTGTAATTGTAATTGTAATTGTAATTGTAATTGTAATTTTAATTGTAATTGTAATTGTAATTGTAATTGTAATTGCAATTGTAATTGTAATTGCAGTTGTAATTGTAATTGTAATTGTAATTGTAATTGTAATTGTAATTGTAATTCTAATTGTAATTGTAATTGTAATTGTAATTGTAATTGTAATTGTAATTGTAATTGTAATTGTAATTGTAATTGTAATTGTAATTGTAATTGTAATTGTATTTGTAATTGTAATTGTAATTGTAATTGTAATTGTAATAGTAATTGTAATTGTAATTGTATTTGTAATTGTAATTGTAATTGTATTTGTAATTGTAATTGCAATTTTAATTGTTATTGTAATTGTAATTGTAATTGTAATTGTAATTGTAATTGTAATTGTAACTGTAATTGTAATTGTAATTGTAATTGTAATTGTAATTGTAATTGTAATTGTAATTGTAATTGTAATTGTAATTGTAATTGTAATTGTAATTGTAATTGTAATTGTAATTGTAATTGAAATTGTAATTGTAATTGTAATTGTAATTGTAATTGTAATTGTAATTGTAATTGTAATTGTAATTGTAATTGTAATTGTAATTGTAATTGTATTTGTAATTGCAATTGTAATTGTAATTGTAATTGTAATTGTAATTGTAGTTGTAATTGTATTTGTAATTGTAATTGTAATTGTAATTGTAATTGTAATTGTAATTATAATTGTAATTGTAATTGTAATTGTAACTGTAATTGTAATTGTAATTGTAATTGTAATTGTAATTGTAATTGTAATTGTAATTGTAATTGTAATTGTAATTGTAATTGTATTTGTAATTGTAATTGTAATTGTAATTGTAATTGTAATTGTAATTGTAATTGTAATTGTTATTGTAATTGTAATTGTAACTGTAATTGTAATTGTATTTGTAATTGTAATTCTAATTGTAATTGTAATTGTAATTGTAATTGTAATTGAAATTGTAATTGTAATTGTAAATGTAATTGTAAATGTATTTGTAATTGTAATTGTAATTGTAATTGTAATTGTAATTGTAATTGTAAATGTAATTGTAATTGTAATTGTAATTGTAATTGTAATTGTAATTGTAATTGTAATTGCAATTTTAATTTTAATTGTAATTGTAATTGCAATTGTAATTGTAATTGTAATTGCAATTGTAATTGTAATTGTAAATGTAATTGAAATTGTAATTGTAATTGTAATTATAATTGTAATTGTAATTGTAATTGTAATTGTAATTGTAATTGTAATTGTAATTGTAATTGTAATTGTAATTGTAATTGTAATTGTAATTGTAATTGTAATTGTAATTGTAATTGTAATTGTAATTGTAATTGTAATTGTAATTGTAATTGCAATTGCAATTGTAATTGTAATTGTAATTGTAATTGTAATTGTAATTGTAATTGTAATTCTAATTGTAATTGTAATTGTAATTGTAATTGTAATTGTAATTGTAATTGTAATTGTAATTGTAATTGTAATTGTAATTGTAATTGTAATTGTAATTGTAATTGTAATTGTAATTGTAATTGTAATTGTAATTGTAATTGTAATTGTAATTGTAATATTGTAATTGTAATTGTAATTGTAATTGTAATTGTAATTGTAATTGTAATTGTAATTGTAATTGTAATTGTAATTGTAATTGTAATTGTAATTGTAATTGTAATTGTAATTGTAATTGCAATTGTAATTGTAATTGTAATTGTAATTGTAATTGTAATTGTAATTGTAATTGTAATTGTAATTCTAATTGTAATTGTAATTGTAATTGTAATTGTAATTGTAATTGTAATTGTAATTGTAATTGTAATTGTAATTGTACTTGTAATTGTAATTGTAATAGTAATTGTAATTGTAATTGTAATTGTAATTGTAACTGTAATTGTAATTGTAATTGTAATTGTAATTGTAATTGTAATTGTAATTGTAATTGTAATTGTAATTGTAATTGTAATTGTAATTGTAATTGTAATTGTAATTGTAATTGTAATTGTAATTGTAATTGTAATTGTAATTGTAATTGTAATTGTAATTGTAATTGTAATTGTAATTGTAATTGTAATTGTAATTGTAATTGTAATTGTAATTGTAATTATAATTGTAATTGTAATTGTAATTGTAATTGTAATTGTAATTGTAATTGTAATTGCAATTGAAATTGTAATTGTAATTGTAATTGTAATTGTAATTGTAATTGTAATTGTAATTGTAATTGTAATTGTAATTGTAATTGTAATTGTACTTGTAATTGTAATTGTAATAGTAATTGTAATTGTAATTGTAATTGTAATTGTAATTGTAATTGTAATTGTAATTGTAATTGTAATTGTAATTGTAATTATAATTGTAATTGTAATTGTAATTGTAATTGTAATTGTAATTGTAATTGTAATTGCAATTGTAATTGTAATTGTAATTGTAATTGTAATTGTAATTGTAATTGTAATTGTAATTGTAATTGTAATTGTAATTGTAATTGTAATTGTACTTGTAATTGTAATTGTAATTGTAATTGTAATTGTAATTGTAATTGCAATTGTAATTGTAATTGTAATTGTAATTGTAATTGTAATTGTAATTGTAATTGTAATTGTAATTGTAATTGTAATTGTAATTGTAATTGTACTTGTAATTGTAATTGTAATAGTAATTGTAATTGTAATTGTAATTGTAATTGTAATTGTAATTGTAATTGTAATTGTAATTGTAATTGTAATTATAATTGTAATTGTAATTGTAATTGTAATTGTAATTGTAATTGTAATTGTAATTGCAATTGTAATTGTAATTGTAATTGTAATTGTAATTGTAATTGTAATTGTAACTGTAATTGTAATTGTAATTGTAATTGTAATTGTAATTGTAATTGTAATTGTAATTGTAATTGTAATTGCAATTGTAATTGTAATTGTAATTGTAAGTGTAATTGTAATTGTAATTGTAATTGTAATTGAAATTGTAATTGTAATTGTAATTGTAATTGTAATTGTAATTGTAAATGTAATTGTAATTGTAATTGTGATTGTTATTGTAAATGTAACTGTAATTGTAATTGTAATTTTATTTTACATTGTATTGTAATTGTAATTGTAATTGTAATTGTAATTGTAATTGTAATTGTAATTGTAATTGTAATTGTAATTGTAATTGTAATTGTAATTGTAATTGTAATTGTAATTGTAATTGTAATTGCTAATTGTAATTGTAATTGCAATTGTAATTGTAATTGTAATTTGTAATTGTAATTGTAATTGTAATTGTAATTGTAATTCTAATTGTAATTGTAATTGTAATTGTAATTGTAATTGTAATTGTAATTGTAATTGTAATTGTAATTGTAATTGTAATTGTAATTGTAATTGTAATTGTAATTGTAATTGTAATTGTAATTGTAATTGTAATTGTAATTGTATTTGTAATTGTAATTGTAATTGTAATTGTAATTGTAATTGTAATAGTAATTGTAATTGTAATTGTATTTGTAATTGTAATTGTAATTGTATTTGTAATTGTAATTGCAATTTTAATTGTTATTGTAATTGTAATTGTGATTGTAATTGTAATTGTAATTGTAATTGTAATTGTAATTGTAATTGTAATTGTAATTGTAATTGTAATTGTAATTGTAATTGTAATTGTAATTGTAATTGTAATTGTAATTGTAATTGTAATTGTAATTGTAATTGTAATTGTAATTGTAATTGTAATTGTAATTGTAATTGTAATTGTAATTGTAATTGTAATTGTAATTGTAATTGTACTTGGTAATTGTAATTGTAATAGTAATTGTAATTGTAATTGTAATTGTAATTGTAACTGTAATTGTAATTGTAATTGTAATTGTAATTGTAATTGTAATTGTAATTGTAATTGTAATTGTAATTGCAATTGTAATTGTAATTGTAATTGTAATTGTAATTGTAATTGTAATTGTAATTGTAATTGTAATTGTAATTGTAATTGTAATTGTAATTGTAATTGTAATTGTAATTGTAATTGTAATTGTAATTGTAATTGTAATTGTAATTGTAATTGTAATTATAATTGTAATTGTAATTGTAGTTGTAATTGTAATTGTAATTGTAATTGTAATTGTAATTGTAATTGTAATTGTAGTTGTAATTGTAATTGTAATTGTAATTGTAATTCTAATTGTAATTGTAATTGTAATTGTAATTGTAACTGTAATTGTAATTGTAATTGTAATTGTAATTGTAATTGTAATTGTAATTGTAATTGTAATTGTAATTGTAATTGTATTTGTAACTGAATTGTAATTGTAATTGTAATTGTAATTGTAATTGTAATTGTAATTGTAATTGTAATTGTAATTGTAATTCTAATTCTAATTGTAATTGTAATTGTAATTGTAATTGTAATTGTAATTGTAATTGTACTTGTAATTGTAATTGTAATTGTAATAGTAATTGTAATTGTAATTGTAACGGTAATTGTAATTGTAATTGTAATTGTAATTGTAATTGTAATTGTAATTGTAATTGTAATTGTAATTGCAATTGTAATTGTAATTGTAATTGTAATTGTAATTGTAATTGTAATTGTAATTGTAATTGTAATTGTAATTGTAATGGTAATTGTAATTGTAATTGTAATTGTAATTGTAATTGTAATTGTATTTGTAATTGTAATTGTAATTGTAGTTGCAAATGTAATTGTAATTGTAATTGCAATTGTTATTGTAAATGTAACTGTAATTGTAATTGTAATTGTAATTGTAATTGTAATTTTAATTGTAATTGTAATTGTAATTGTAATTGTAATTGTAATTGTAATTGTAATTGTAATTGTAATTGTAATTGTAATTGTAATTGTAATTGTAATTGTAATAGTAATTGTAATTGTAATTGTAATTGTAATTGTAATTGTAATTGTAATTGTAATTGTAATTGTAATTGTAATTGTAATTGTAATTGTAATTGTAATTGTAATTGTAATTGTAATTGTAATTGTAATTGTAATTGTAATTGTAATTGTAATTGTAATTGTAATTGTAATTGTAATTGAAATTGTAATTGTAATTGTAATTGTAATTGTAATTGTAATTCTAATTGCAATTGCAATTGTAATTGTAATTGTAATTGTAATTGTAATTGTAATTGTAATTGTAATTGTAATTGTAATTGTAATTGTAATTGTAATTGTAATTGTAATTGTATTTGTAATTGTAATTGTAATTGTAATTATAATTGTAATTGTAATTGTAATTGTAATTGTAATTGTAATTGTAATTGTAATTGCAATTGTAATTGTAATTGTAATTGTAATTGTAATTGTAATTGTAATTGTAATTGTAATTGTAATTGTAATTGTAATTGTAATTGTACTTGTAATTGTAATTGTAATTGTAATAGTAATTGTAATTGTAATTGTAATTGTAATTGTAACTGTAATTGTAATTGTAATTGTAATTGTAATTGTAATTGTAATTGTAATTGTAATTGTAATTGCAATTGTAATTGTAATTGTAATTGTAAGTGTAATTGTAATTGTAATTGTAATTGTAATTGAAATTGTAATTGTAATTGTAATTGTAATTGTAATTGTAATTGTAATTGTAAATGTAATTGTAATTGTAATTGTGATTGTTATTGTAAATGTAACTGTAATTGTAATTGTAATTGTAATTGTAATTGTAATTGTAATTGTAATTGTAATTGTAATTGTAATTGTAATTGTAATTGTAATTGTAATTGTAAATGTAATTGTAATTGTAATTGTAATTGTAATTGTAATTGTAATTGTAATTGTAATTGCAATTTTAATTTTAATTGTAATTGTAATTGCAATTGTAATTGTAATTGTAATTGCAATTGTAATTGTAATTGTAAATGTAATTGAAATTGTAATTGTAATTGTAATTATAATTGTAATTGTAATTGTAATTGTAATTGTAATTGTAATTGTAATTGTAATTGTAATTGTAATTGTAATTGTAATTGTAATTGTAATTGTAATTGTAATTGTAATTGTAATTGTAATTGTAATTGTAATTGTAATTGTAATTGTAATTGTAATTGTAATTGTAATTGTAATTGTAATTTTAATTGCAATTGCAATTGTAATTGTAATTGTAATTGTAATTGTAATTGTAATTGTAATTGTAATTGTAATTGTAATTCTAATTGTAATTGTAATTGTAATTGTAATTGTAATTGTAATTGTAATTGTAATTGTAATTGTAATTGTAATTGTAATTGTAATTGTAATTGTAATTGTAATTGTAATTGTAATTGTAATTGTAATTGTAATTGTAATTGTAATATTGTAATTGTAATTGTAATTGTAATTGTAATTGTAATTGTAATTGTAATTGTAATTGTAATTGTAATTGTAATTGTAATTGTAATTGTAATTGTAATTGTAATTGTAATTGTAATTGTAATTGTAATTGTAATTGTAATTGTAATTGTAATTGTAATTGTAATTGAAATTGTAATTGTAATTGTAATTGTAATTGTAATTGTAATTCTAATTGCAATTGCAATTGTAATTGTAATTGTAATTGTAATTGTAATTGTAATTGTAATTGTAATTGTAATTGTAATTGTAATTGTAATTGTAATTGTAATTGTATTTGTAATTGTAATTGTAATTGTAATTGTAATTGTAATTGTAATTGTAATTGTAATTGTAATTGTAATTGTAATTGTAATTGCAATTGTAATTGTAATTGTAATTGTAATTGTAATTGTAATTGTAATTGTAATTGTAATTGTAATTGTAATTGTAATTGTAATTGTACTTGTAATTGTAATTGTAATTGTAATAGTAATTGTAATTGTAATTGTAATTGTAATTGTAACTGTAATTGTAATTGTAATTGTAATTGTAATTGTAATTGTAATTGTAATTGTAATTGTAATTGCAATTGTAATTGTAATTGTAATTGTAAGTGTAATTGTAATTGTAATTGTAATTGTAATTGAAATTGTAATTGTAATTGTAATTGTAATTGTAATTGTAATTGTAATTGTAAATGTAATTGTAATTGTAATTGTGATTGTTATTGTAAATGTAACTGTAATTGTAATTGTAATTGTAATTGTAATTGTAATTGTAATTGTAATTGTAATTGTAATTGTAATTGTAATTGTAATTGTAATTGTAATTGTAATTGTAATTGTAAATGTAATTGTAATTGTAATTGTAATTGTAATTGTAATTGTAATTGTAATTGTAATTGCAATTTTAATTTTAATTGTAATTGTAATTGCAATTGTAATTGTAATTGTAATTGCAATTGTAATTGTAATTGTAAATGTAATTGAAATTGTAATTGTAATTGTAATTATAATTGTAATTGTAATTGTAATTGTAATTGTAATTGTAATTGTAATTGTAATTGTAATTGTAATTGTAATTGTAATTGTAATTGTAATTGTAATTGTAATTGTAATTGTAATTGTAATTGTAATTGTAATTGTAATTGTAATTGTAATTGTAATTGTAATTGTAATTGTAATTTTAATTGCAATTGCAATTGTAATTGTAATTGTAATTGTAATTGTAATTGTAATTGTAATTGTAATTGTAATTCTAATTGTAATTGTAATTGTAATTGTAATTGTAATTGTAATTGTAATTGTAATTGTAATTGTAATTGTAATTGTAATTGTAATTGTAATTGTAATTGTAATTGTAATTGTAATTGTAATTGTAATTGTAATTGTAATTGTAATATTGTAATTGTAATTGTAATTGTAATTGTAATTGTAATTGTAATTGTAATTGTAATTGTAATTGTAATTGTAATTGTAATTGTAATTGTAATTGTAATTGTAATTGTAATTGTAATTGTAATTGTAATTGTAATTGTAATTGTAATTGCAATTGTAATTGTAACTGTAATTGTAATTGTAATTGTAATTGTAATTGTAATTGTAATTGTAATTCTAATTGTAATTGTAATTGTAATTGTAATTGTAATTGTAATTGTAATTGTAATTGTAATTGTAATTGTAATTGTACTTGTAATTGTAATTGTAATAGTAATTGTAATTGTAATTGTAATTGTAATTGTAACTGTAATTGTAATTGTAATTGTAATTGTAATTGTAATTGTAATTGTAATTGTAATTGTAATTGTAATTGTAATTGTAATTGTAATTGTAATTGTAATTGTAATTGTAATTGTAATTGTAATTGTAATTGTAATTGTAATTGTAATTGTAATTGTAATTGTAATTGTAATTGTAATTGTAATTGTAATTGTAATTGTAATTATAATTGTAATTGTAATTGTAATTGTAATTGTAATTGTAATTGTAATTGTAATTGCAATTGCAATTGTAATTGTAATTGTAATTGTAATTGTAATTGTAATTGTAATTGTAATTGTAATTGTAATTGTAATTGTACTTGTAATTGTAATTGTAATAGTAATTGTAATTGTAATTGTAATTGTAACTGTAATTGTAATTGTAATTGTAATTGTAATTGTAATTGTAATTGTAATTGTAATTGTAATTGTAATTGCAATTGTAATTGTAATTGTAATTGTAAGTGTAATTGTAATTGTAATTGTAATTGTAATTGAAATTGTAATTGTAATTGTAATTGTAATTGTAATTGTAATTGTAAATGTAATTGTAATTGTAATTGTGATTGTTATTGTAAATGTAACTGTAATTGTAATTGTAATTTTAATTGTAATTGTAATTGTAATTGTAATTGTAATTGTAATTGTAATTGTAATTGTAATTGTAATTGTAATTGTAATTTTAATTGTAATTGTAATTGTAATTGTAATTGTAATTGCAATTGTAATTGTAATTGCAATTGTAATTGTAATTGTAATTGTAATTGTAATTGTAATTGTAATTGTAATTGTAATTGTAATTGTAATTGTAATTGTAATTGTAATTGTAATTGTAATTGTAATTGTAATTGTAATTGTAATTGTAATTGTAATTGTAATTGTAATTGTAATTGTAATTGTAATTGTAATTGTAATTGTAATTGTAATTGTAATTGTAATTGTAATTGTAATTGTAATTGTAATTGTAATTGTAATTGTAATTGTAATTGTATTTGTAATTGTAATTGTAATTGTAATTGTAATTGTAATAGTAATTGTAATTGTAATTGTATTTGTAATTGTAATTGTAATTGTATTTGTAATTGTAATTGCAATTTTAATTGTTATTGTAATTGTAATTGTAATTGTAATTGTAATTGTAATTGTAATTGTAATTGTAATTGTAATTGTAATTGTAATTGTAATTGTAATTGTAATTGTAATTGTAATTGTAATTGTAATTGTAATTGTAATTGTAATTGTAATTGTAATTGTAATTGTAATTGTAATTGTAATTGTAATTGTAATTGTAATTGTAATTATAATTGTAATTGTAATTGTAATTGTAATTGTAATTGTAATTGTAATTGTAATTGTAATTGCAATTGCAATTGTAATTGTAATTGTAATTGTAATTGTAATTGTAATTGTAATTGTAATTGTAATTGTAATTGTAATTGTAATTGTACTTGTAATTGTAATTGTAATAGTAATTGTAATTGTAATTGTAATTGTAATTGTAACTGTAATTGTAATTGTAATTGTAATTGTAATTGTAATTGTAATTGTAATTGTAATTGTAATTGTAATTGCAATTGTAATTGTAATTGTAATCGTAATTGTAATTGTAATTGTAATTGTAATTGTAATTGTAATTGTAATTGTAATTGTAATTGTAATTGTAATTGTAATTGTAATTGTAATTGTAATTGTAATTGTAATTGTAATTATAATTGTAATTGTAATTGTAATTGTAATTGTAATTGTAATTGTAATTGTAATTGTAATTGTAATTGTAGTTGTAATTGTAATTGTAATTGTAATTGTAATTCTAATTGTAATTGTAATTGTAATTGTAACTGTAATTGTAATTGTAATTGTAATTGTAATTGTAATTGTAATTGTAATTGTAATTGAAATTGTATTTGTATTTGTAACTGAATTGTAATTGTAATTGTAATTGTAATTGTAATTGTAATTGTAATTGTAATTGTAATTGTAATTGTAATTGTAATTGTAATTCTAATTCTAATTGTAATTGTAATTGTAATTGTAATTGTAATTGTAATTGTACTTGTAATTGTAATTGTAATTGTAATAGTAATTGTAATTGTAATTGTAACGGTAATTGTAATTGTAATTGTAATTGTAATTGTAATTGTAATTGTAATTGTAATTGTAATTGCAATTGTAATTGGAATTGTAATTGTAATTGTAATTGTAATTGTAATTGTAATTGTAATTGTAATTGTAATTGTAATTGTAATTGTAATTGTAATTGTAATTGTAATTGTAATTGTAATTGTAATTGTAATTGTATTTGTAATTGTAATTGTAATTGTAGTTGCAAATGTAATTGTAATTGTAACTGTAATTGTTATTGTAAATGTAACTGTAATTGTAATTGTAATTGTAATTGTAATTGTAATTTTAATTGTAATTGTAATTGTAATTGTAATTGTAATTGTAATTGTAATTGTAATTGTAATTGTAATTGTAATTGTAATTGTAATTGTAATTGTAATTGTAATTGTAATTGTAATTGTAATTGTAATTGTAATTGTAATTGTAATTGTAATTGTAATTGTAATTGTAATTGTAATTGTAATTGTAATTGTAATTGTAATTGTAATTGTAATTGTAATTGTAATTGTAATTGTAATTGTAATTGTAATTGTAATTGTAATTGTAATTGTAATTGTAATTGTAATTGTAATTGTAATTGTAATTGTAATTGTAATTGTAATTGTAATTGTAATTGTAATTGTAATTGTAATTGTAATTGTAATTGTAATTGTAATTCTAATTGCAATTGCAATTGTAATTGTAATTGTAATTGTAATTGTAATTGTAATTGTAATTGTAATTGTAATTGTAATTGTATTTGTAATTGTAATTGTAATTGTAATTGTAATTATAATTGTAATTGTAGTTGTAATTGTAATTGTAATTGTAATTGTAATTGTAATTGCAATTGTAATTGTAATTGTAATTGTAATTGTAATTGTAATTGTAATTGTAATTGTAATTGTAATTGTAATTGTAATTGTAATTGTACTTGTAATTGTAATTGTAATTGTAATAGTAATTGTAATTGTAATTGTAATTGTAACTGTATTTGTAATTGTAATTGTAATTGTAATTGTAATTGTAATTGTAATTGTAATTGTAATTGCAATTGTAATTGTAATTGTAATTGTAAGTGTAATTGTAATTGTAATTGTAATTGTAATTGAAATTGTAATTGTAATTGTAATTGTAATTGTAATTGTAATTGTAATTGTAAATGTAATTGTAATTGTAATTGTGATTGTTATTGTAAATGTAACTGTAATTGTAATTGTAATTGTAATTGTAATTGTAATTGTAATTGTAATTGTAATTGTAATTGTAATTGTAATTGTAATTGTAATTGTAATTGTAATTGTAATTGTAATTGTAATTGTAAATGTAATTGTAATTGTAATTGTGATTGTTATTGTAAATGTAACTGTAATTGTAATTGTAATTGTAATTGTAATTGTAATTGTAATTGTAATTGTAATTGTAATTGTATTTGTAATTGTAATTGTAATTGTAGTTGCAAATGTAATTGTAATTGTAATTGCAATTGTTATTGTAAATGTAACTGTAATTGTAATTGTAATTGTAATTGTAATTGTAATTTTAATTGTAATTGTAATTGTAATTGTAATTGTAATTGTAATTGTAATTGTAATTGTAATTGTAATTGTAATTGTAATTGTAATTGTAATTGTAATTGTAATTGTAATTGTAATTGTAATTGTAATTGTAATTGAAATTGTAATTGTAATTGTAATTGTAATTGTAATTGTAATTGTAATTGTAATTGTAATTGTAATTGTAATTGTAATTGTAATTGTAATTGTAATTGTAATTGTAATTGTAATTGTAATTGTAATTGTAATTGTAATTGTAATTGTAATTGTAATTGTAATTGTAATTCTAATTGCAATTGCAATTGTAATTGTAATTGTAATTGTAATTGTAATTGTAATTGTAATTGTAATTGTAATTGTAATTGTAATTGTATTTGTAATTGTAATTGTAATTGTAATTATAATTGTAATTGTAATTGTAATTGTAATTGTAATTGTAATTGTAATTGTAATTGCAATTGTAATTGTAATTGTAATTGTAATTGTAATTGTAATTGTAATTGTAATTGTAATTGTAATTGTAATTGTAATTGTACTTGTAATTGTAATTGTAATTGTAATAGTAATTGTAATTGTAATTGTAATTGTAACTGTAATTGTAATTGTAATTGTAATTGTAATTGTAATTGTAATTGTAATTGTAATTGTAATTGTAATTGCAATTGTAATTGTAATTGTAATTGTAAGTGTAATTGTAATTGAAATTGTAATTGTAATTGAAATTGTAATTGTAATTGTAATTGTAATTGTAATTGTAATTGTAATTGTAATTGTAATTGTAAATGTAATTGTAATTGTAATTGTGATTGTTATTGTAAATGTAACTGTAATTGTAATTGTAATTGTAATTGTAATTGTAATTGTAATTGTAATTGTAATTGTAATTGTAATTGTAATTGTAATTTTAATTGTAATTGTAATTGCAATTGTAATTGTAATTGCAATTGTAATTGTAATTGTAATTGTAATTGTAATTGTAATTGTAATTCTAATTGTAATTGTAATTGTAATTGTAATTGTAATTGTAATTGTAATTGTAATTGTAATTGTAATTGTAATTGTAATTGTAATTGTAATTGTAATTGTAATTGTAATTGTAATTGTAATTGTAATTGTAATTGTAATTGTAATTGTAATTGTAATTGTAATTGTAATTGTATTTGCAATTGTAATTGTAATTGTAATTGTAATTGTAATAGTAATTGTAATTGTAATTGTATTTGTAATTGTAATTGTAATTATATTTGTAATTGTAATTGCAATTTTAATTGTTATTGTAATTGTAATTGTAATTGTAATTGTAATTGTAATTGTAATTGTAATTGTAATTGTAATTGTAATTGTAATTGTAATTGTAATTGTAATTGTAATTGAAATTGTAATTGTAATTGTAATTGTAATTGTAATTGTAATTGTAATTGTAATTGTAATTGTAATTGCAATTGTAATTGTAATTGTAATTGTAATTGTAATTGTAATTGTAATTGTAATTGTAATTGTAATTGCAATTGTAATTGTAATTGTAATTGTAATTGTAATTGTAATTGTAATTGTAATTGTAATTGTAATTGTAATTGTAATTGTAATTGTAATTGTACTTGTAATTGTAATTGTAATAGTAATTGTAATTGAAATTGTAATTGTAATTGTAATTGTAATTGTAATTGTAATTGTAATTGTAATTGTAATTTTAATTGTAATTGTAATTGTAATTGTAATTGTAATTGTAATTGTAATTGTAATTGTAATTGTAATTGTAATTGTAATTCTAATTGTAATTGTAATTGTAATTGTAATTGTAATTGTAATTGTAATTGTAATTGTAATTGTAATTGTAATTGTAATTGTAATTGTAATCGTAATTGTAATTGTAATTGTAATTGTAATTGTAATTGTAATTGTAATTGTAATTGCAATTGCAATTGTAATTGTAATTGTAATTGTAATTGTAATTGTAATTGTAATTGTAATTGTAATTGTAATTGTAATTGTCATTGTAATTGTAATTGTAATTGTAATTGTAATTGTAATTATAATTGTAATTGTAATTGTAGTTGTAATTGTAATTGTAATTGTAATTGTAATTGTAATTGTAATTGTAGTTGTAATTGTAATTGTAATTGTAATTGTAATTCTAATTGTAATTGTAATTGTAATTGTAATTGTAACTGTAATTGTAATTGTAATTGTAATTGTAATTGTAATTGTAATTGTAATTGTAATTGTAATTGTAATTGTAATTGTAATTGTATTTGTAACTGAATTGTAATTGTAATTGTAATTGTAATTGTAATTGTAATTGTAATTGTAATTCTAATTGTAATTGTAATTGTAATTGTAATTGTAATTGTAATTGTAATTGTACTTGTAATTGTAATTGTAATTGTAATAGTAATTGTAATTGTAATTGTAATTGTAATTGTAATTGTAATTGTAATTGTAATTGTAATTGTAATTGTAATTGTAATTGTAATTGTAATTGCAATTGTAATTGGAATTGTAATTGTAATTGTAATTGTAATTGTAATTGTAATTGTAATTGTAATTGTAATTGTAATTGTAATTGTAATTGTAATTGTAATTGTAATTGTAATTGTATTTGTAATTGTAATTGTAATTGTAATTGCAAATGTAATTGTAATTGTAATTGCAATTGTTATTGTAAATGTAACTGTAATTGTAATTGTAATTGTAATTGTAATTGTAATTGTAATTGTAATTGTAATTGTAATTGTAATTGTAATTGTAATTGTAATTGTAATTGTAATTGTAATTGTAATTGTAATTGTAATTGTAATTGTAATTGTAATTGTAATTGTAATTGTAATTGTAATTGTAATTGTAATTGTAATTGTAATTGTAATTGAAATTGTAATTGTAATTGTAATTGTAATTGTAATTGTAATTGTAATTGTAATTGTAATTGTAATTGTAATTGTAATTGTAATTGTAATTGTAATTGTAATTGTAATTGTAATTGTAATTGTAATTGTAATTGTAATTCTAATTGCAATTGCAATTGTAATTGTAATTGTAATTGTAATTGTAATTGTAATTGTAATTGTAATTGTAATTGTAATTGTAATTGTATTTGTAATTGTAATTGTAATTGTAATTGTAATTGTAATTGTAATTGTAATTGTAATTGTAATTGTATTTGTAATTGTAATTGTAATTGTAATTGTAATTGTAATTGTAATTGTAATTGTAATTGTAATTGTAATTGTAATTGTAATTGTAATTGTATTTGCAATTGTAATTGTAATTGTAATTGTAATTGTAATTGTTATTGTAATTGTAATTGTAATTGTAATTGTAATTGTAAATGTAATTGTAACTGTAATTGTAATTGTAATTGCAATTGTAAATGTATTTATAATTGTAATTGTAATTGTAACTGTAATTGTATTTGTAATTCTAATTGTATTTGTAATTGTAAATGTAATTGTAATTGTAATTGTGATTGTAATTGTAATTGTAATTGTAATTGTAATTGTAATTGTAATTGTAATTGTAATTGTAATTGTAATTGTAATTGTAATTGTAATTGTAATTGTAATTGTAATTGTAATTGTAATTGTAATTGTAATTGTAATTGTAATTGTAATTGTAATTGTAATTGTAATTGTAATTGTAATTGTAATTGTAATTGTAATTGTAATTGTAATTGTAATTGTAATTGTAATTGTAATTGTAATTGTAATTGTTATTGTAATTGTAATTGTAATTGTAATTGTAATTGTAATTGTAATTGTAATTGTAATTGTAATTGTAATTGTAATTGTAATTGTAATTGTAATTGTAGTTGTAATTGTAATTGTAATTGTAATTGTAATTGTAATTGTAATTGTAATTGTAATTGTAATTGTAATTGTAATTGTAATTGTAATTGTAATTGTAATTGTAATTGTAATTGTAATTGTAATTGTAATTGTAATGGTAATTGTAATTGTAATTGTAATTGTAATTGTAATTGTAATTGTAATTGTAATTGTAATTGTAATTCTAATTGTAATTGTAATTGTAATTGTAATTGTAATTGTAATTGTAATTGAAATTGTAATTGTAATTGTAATTGTAATTGTAATTGTAACTGTAATTGTAATTGTAATTGTAATTGTAATTGTAATTGTAATTGTAATTGTAATGGTAATTGTAATTATAATTGTAATTGTAATTGTACCTGTAATTGTAATTGTAATTGTAATTGTAATTGTAATTGTAATTGTAATTGTAATTGTAATTGTAATTGTAATTGTAATTGTAATTGTAATTGTAATTGTAATTGTAATTCTAATTGTAATGGTAATTGTAATTGTAATTGTAATTGTAATTGTAATTATAATTGTAATTGTAATTGAAGTTGTAATTGTAATTGTAATTGTAATTGTAATTGTAATTGTAATTGTAATTGTAATTGTAACTGTAATTGTAATTGTAATTGTAATTGTAATTGTAATTGTAATTGTAATTGTAATTGTAATTGTAATTGTAATTGTAATTGTAATTGTAATTGTAATTGTAATTGTAATTGTAATTGTAATTGTAATTGTAATTGTAATTGTAATTGTAATTGTAATTGTAATTGTAATTGTAATTGTAATTGTAATTGTAATTGTAATTGTAATTGTAATTGTAATTGTAATTTTATTGTAATTGTAATTGTAATTGTAATTGTAATTGTAATTGTAATTGTAATTGTAATTGTAATTGTAACTGTAATTGTAACTGTAATTGTAATTGTAATTGTAATTGTAATTGTAATTGTAATTGTAATTGTAATTGTAATTGTAATTGTAATTGTAATTGTAATTGTAATTGTAATTGTAATTGTAATTGTAATTGTAATTGTAATTGTAATTGTAATTGTAATTGTAATTGTAATTGTAATTGTAATTGTAATTGTAATTGTATTTGTAATTGTAATTGTAATTGTATTTGTAATTGTAATTGTTATTGTAATTGTAATTGTAATTGTAGTTGTAATTGTATTTGTAATTGTAATTGTAATTGTAATTGTAATTGTAATAATAATTGTAATTGTAATTGAAATTGTAACTGTAATTGTAATTGTAATTGTAATTGTAATTGTAATTGTAATTGTAATTGTAATTGTAATTGTAATTGTAATTGTAATTGTATTTGTAATTGTAATTGTAATTGTAATTGTAATTGTAATTGTAATTGTAATTGTAATTGTAATTGTAATTGTAACTGTAATTGTAATTGTATTTGTAATTGTAATTCTAATTGTAATTGTAATTGTTATTGTAATTGTAATCGATATTGTAATTGTAATTGTAAATGTAATTGTAAATGTATTTGTAATTGTAATTGTAATTGTAATTGTAATTGTAATTGTAATTGTAATTGTAAATGTAATTGTAATTGTAATTGTAATTGTAATTGTAATTGTAATTGTAATTGTAATTGTAATTGCAATTTTAATTTTAATTGTAATTGCAATTGCAATTGTAATTGTAATTGTAATTGTAATTGTAATTGTAATTGTAATTGTAATTGTAAATGTAATTGTAATTGTAATTGTAATTGTAATTATAATTGTAATTGTAATTGTAATTGTAATTGTAATTGTAATTGTAATTGTAATTGTAATTGTAATTGTAATTGTAATTGTAATTGTAATTGTAATTGTAATTGTAATTGTAATTGTAATTGTAATTGTAATTGTAATTGTAATTGTAATTGTAATTGTAATTGTAATTGTAATTGTAATTGTAATTGTAATTGTAATTGTAATTGTAATTGCAATTGCAATTGTAATTGTAATTGTAATTGTAATTGTAATTGTAATTGTAATTGTAATTGTAATTGTAATTGTAATTGTAATTGTAATTGTAATTGTAATTGTAATTGTAATTGTAATTGTAATTGTAATTGTAATTGTAATGGTAATTGTAATTGTAATTGTAATTGTAATTGTAATTGTAATTGTAATTGTAATTGTAATTGTAATTGTAATTGTAATTGTATTTGTAATTGTAATTGTAATTGTAATTGTAATTGTAATAGTATTTGTAATTGTAATTGTATTTGTAATTGTAATTGTAATTGTATTTGTAATTGTAATTGCAATTTTAATTGTTATTGTAATTGTAATTGTAATTGTAATTGTAATTGTAATTGTAATTGTAATTGTAATTGTAATTGTAATTGTAATTGTAATTGTAATTGTAATTGTAATTGTAATTGTAATTGTAATTGTAATTGTAATTGTAATTGTAATTGTAATTGTAATTGTAATTGTAATTGTAATTGTAATTGTAATTATAATTGTAATTGTAATTGTAATTGTAATTGTAATTGTAATTGTAATTATAATTGTAATTGTAATTGTAATTGTAATTGTAATTGTAATTGTAATTGTAATTGCAATTGTAATTGTTATTGTAATTGTAATTGTAATTGTAATTGTAATTGTAATTGTAGTTGTAATTGTAATTGTAATTGTAATTGTAATTGTAATTGTAATTGTAATTGTAATTGTAATTTAATTGTAGTTGTAATTGTAATTGTAATTGTAATTGTAATTGTAATTGTACTTGTAATTGTAATTGTAATAGTAATTGTAATTGTAATTGTAATTGTAATTGTAACTGTAATTGTAATTGTAATTGTAATTGTAATTGTAATTGTAATTGTAATTGTAATTGCAATTGTAATTGTTATTGTAATTTTAATTGTAATTGTAATTCTAATTCTAATTGTAATTGTAATTGTAATTGTAATTGTAATTGTAATTGTAATTGTAATTGTAATTGTAATTGTAATTGTAATTGTAATTGTAATTGTAATTGTAATTGTAATTGTAATTGTAATTGTAATTGTAATTGTAATTGTAATTGTAATTGTAATTGTAATTGTAATTGTAATTGTAATTGTAATTGTAATTGTAATTGTAATTGTAATTGTAATTGTAATTGTAATTGTAATTGTAATTGTAATTGTATTTGTAATTGTAATTGTAATTGTAATTGTAATTGTAATTGTAATTCTTATAGTAATTGTAATTGTAATGGTAATTGTAATTGTAATTGTAATTGTAATTGTAATTGTAATTGTAATTGTAATTGTAATTGTAATTGTAATTGTAATTGTAATTGTAATTGTAATTGTAATTGTAATTGTAACTGTAATTGTAATTGTAATTGTAATTGTAATTGTAATTGTAATTGTAATTGTAGTTGTAATTGTAATTGTAATTGTAATTGCAATTGCAATTGTAATTGTAATTGTAATTGTAATTGTAATTGTAATTGTAATTGTAATTGTAATTGTAATTGTAATTGTAATTGTAATTGTAATTGTAATTGTAATGGTAATTGTAATTGTAATTGTATTTGTAATTGTAATTGTAATTGTAATTGTAATTGTAATTGTAATTGTAATTGTAATTTTAATTGTAATTGTAACTGTAATTGTATTTGTAATTGTAGTTGTAATTGTAATTGTAATTGTAATTGTAGTTGTAATTGTAATTGTAATTGTAATTGCAATTGCAATTGTAATTGTAATTGTAATTGTAATTGTAATTGTAATTGTAATTGTAATTGTAATTGTAATTGTAATTGTAATTGTAATTGTAATTGTAATTGTAATTGTAATTGTAATTGTAATTGTAATTGTAATTGTAATTGTAATTGTAATTGTAATTGTAATTGTAATTGTAATTGTAATTGTAATTGTAATTGTAATTGTAATTGTAATTGTAATTGTAATTGTAATTGTATTTGTAATTGTAATTGTAATTCTAATTGTAACTGTAATTGTAATTGTAAATGTAATTGTAATTGTAATTCTAATAGTAATTGTAATTGTAATTGTAATTGTAATTGTAATTGTAATTGTAATTGTAATTGTAATTGTAATTGTAATTGTAATTGTAATTGTAATTGTAATTGTAATTGTAATTGTAATTGTAATTGTAATTGTAATTGTAATTGTAATTGTAATTGTAATTGTAATTGTAATTGTAATTGTAATTGTAATTGTAATTGTAATTGTAATTGTAATTGTAATTGTAATTGTAATTGTAATTGTAATTGTAATTGTAATTGTAATTGTAATTGTAATTGTAATTGTAATTGTAATTGTAATTGTTATTGTACTTGTAATTGTAATTGTAATTGTAATTGTAATTGTAATTGTAATTGTAATTGTAATTGTAATTGTAATTGTAATTGTAATTGTAATTGTAATTGTAATTGTAATTGTAATTGTAATTGTAATTGTAATTGTAATTGTAATTGTAATTGTAATTGTAATTGTAATTGTAATTGTAATTGTAATTGTAATTGTAATTGTAATTGTAATTGTAATTGTAATTGTAATTGTAATTGTAATTGTAATTGTAATTGTAATTGTAATTGTAATTGTAATTGTAATTGCAATTGTAATTGTAATTGTAATTGTAATTGTAATTGTAATTGTAATTGTAATTGTAATTGTAATTGTAATTGTAATTGTAATTCTAATTGTAATTGTAATTGTAATTGTAATTGTAATTGTAATTGTAATTGTAATTGTAATTGTAATTGTAATTGTAATTGTAATTGTAATTGTAATTGTAATTGTAATTGTAATTGTAATTGTAATTGTATTTGTAATTGTAATTGTAATTGTAATTGTAATTGTAATAGTATTTGTAATTGTAATTGTATTTGTAATTGTAATTGTAATTGTATTTGTAATTGTAATTGCAATTTTAATTGTTATTGTAATTGTAATTGTAATTGTAATTGTAATTGTAATTGTAATTGTAATTGTAATTGTAATTGTAATTGTAATTGTAATTGTAATTGTAATTGTAATTGTAATTGTAATTGTAATTGTAATTGTAATTGTAATTGTAATTGTAATTGTAATTGTAATTGTAATTGTAATTATAATTGTAATTGTAATTGTAATTGTAATTGTAATTGTAATTGTAATTGTAATTATAATTGTAATTGTAATTGTAATTGTAATTGTAATTGTAATTGTAATTGTAATTGCAATTGTAATTGTTATTGTAATTGTAATTGTAATTGTAATTGTAATTGTAATTGTAGTTGTAATTGTAATTGTAATTGTAATTGTAATTGTAATTGTAATTGTAATTGTAATTGTAATTGTAATTTAATTGTAGTTGTAATTGTAATTGTAATTGTAGTTGTAATTGTAATTGTACTTGTAATTGTAATTGTAATAGTAATTGTAATTGTAATTGTAATTGTAATTGTAACTGTAATTGTAATTGTAATTGTAATTGTAATTGTAATTGTAATTGTAATTGTAATTGCAATTGTAATTGTAATTGTAATTTTAATTGTAATTGTAATTGTAATTGTAATTGTAATTGTAATTGTAATTGTAATTGTAATTGTAATTGTAATTGTAATTGTAATTGTAATTGTAATTGTAATTGTAATTGTAATTGTAATTGTAATTGTAATTGTAATTGTAATTGTAATTGTAATTGTAATTGTAATTGTAATTGTAATTGTAATTGTAATTGTAATTGTAATTGTAATTGTAATTGTAATTGTAATTGTAATTGTAATTGTAATTGTAATTGTAATTGTAATTGTATTTGTAATTGTAATTGTAATTGTAATTGTAATTGTAATTGTAATTCTTATAGTAATTGTAATTGTAATGGTAATTGTAATTGTAATTGTAATTGTAATTGTAATTGTAATTGTAATTGTAATTGTAATTGTAATTGTAATTGTAATTGTAATTGTAATTGTAATTGTAATTGTAATTGTAATTGTAACTGTAATTGTAATTGTAATTGTAATTGTAATTGTAATTGTAATTGTAATTGTAGTTGTAATTGTAATTGTAATTGTAATTGCAATTGCAATTGTAATTGTAATTGTAATTGTAATTGTAATTGTAATTGTAATTGTAATTGTAATTGTAATTGTAATTGTAATTGTAATTGTAATTGTAATGGTAATTGTAATTGTAATTGTATTTGTAATTGTAATTGTAATTGTAATTGTAATTGTAATTGTAATTGTAATTGTAATTTTAATTGTAATTGTAACTGTAATTGTATTTGTAATTGTAGTTGTAATTGTAATTGTAATTGTAATTGTAGTTGTAATTGTAATTGTAATTGTAATTGCAATTGCAATTGTAATTGTAATTGTAATTGTAATTGTAATTGTAATTGTAATTGTAATTGTAATTGTAATTGTAATTGTAATTGTAATTGTAATTGTAATTGTAATTGTAATTGTAATTGTAATTGTAATTGTAATTGTAATTGTAATTGTAATTGTAATTGTAATTGTAATTGTAATTGTAATTGTAATTGTAATTGTAATTGTAATTGTAATTGTAATTGTAATTATAATTGTAATTGTATTTGTAATTGTAATTGTAATTCTAATTGTAACTGTAATTGTAATTGTAAATGTAATTGTAATTGTAATTCTAATAGTAATTGTAATTGTAATTGTAATTGTAATTGTAATTGTAATTGTAATTGTAATTGTAATTGTAATTGTAATTGTAATTGTAATTGTAATTGTAATTGTAATTGTAATTGTAATTGTAATTGTAATTGTAATTGTAATTGTAATTGTAATTGTAATTGTAATTGTAATTGTAATTGTAATTGTAATTGTAATTGTAATTGTAATTGTAATTGTAATTGTAATTGTAATTGTAATTGTAATTGTAATTGTAATTGTAATTGTAATTGTAATTGTAATTGTAATTGTAATTGTTATTGTACTTGTAATTGTAATTGTAATTGTAATTGTAATTGTAATTGTAATTGTAATTGTAATTGTAATTGTAATTGTTATTGTAATTGTAATTGTAATTGTAATTGTAATTGTAATTGTAATTGTAATTGTAATTGTAATTGTAATTGTAATTGTAATTGTAATTTTTATTGTAATTGTAATTGTAATTGTAATTGTATTTGTAATTGTAATTCTAATTGTAACTGTAATTGTAATTGTAAATGTAATTGTAATTGTAATTCTAATAGTAATTGTAATTGTAATTGTAATTGTAAATGTAATTGTAATTGTAATTGTAATTGTAATTGTAATTGTAATTGTAATTGTAATTGTAATTGTAATTGTAATTGTAATTGTAATTGTAATTGTAATTGTAATTGTAATTGTAATTGTAATTGTAATTGTAATTGTAATTGTAATTGTAATTGTAATTGTAATTGTAATTGTAATTGTAATTGTAATTGTAATTGTAATTGTAATTGTAATTGTAATTGTAATTGTAATTGTAATTGTAATTGTAATTGTAATTGTAATTGTAATTGTAATTGTAATTGTAATTGTAATTGTAATTGTAATTGTAATTGTAATTGTAATTGTAATTGTAATTGTAATTGTAATTGTAATTGTAATTGTAATTGTAATTGTAATTGTAATTGTAATTGTAATTGTAATTGTAATTGTAATTGTAATTGTAATTGTAATTGTAATTGTAATTGTAATTGTAATTGTAATTGTAATTGTAATTGTAATTGTAATTGTAATTGTAATTGTAATTGTAATTGTAATTGTAATTGTAATTGTAATTGTAATTGTAATTGTAATTGTAATTGTAATTGTAATTGTAATTGTAATTGTAATTGTAATTGTAATTGTAATTGTAATTGTAATTGTAATTGTAATTGTAATTGTAATTGTAATTGTTATTGTAATTGTAATTGTAATTGTAATTGTAATTGTAATTGTAATTGTAATTGTAATTGTAATTGTAATTGTAATTGTAATTGTAATTGTAATTGTAATTGTAATTGTAATTGTAATTGTAATTGTAATTGTAATTGTAATTGTAATTGTAATTGTAATTGTAATTGTAATTGTAATTGTAATTCTAATTCTAATTGTAATTGTAATTGTTATTGTAATTGTAATTGTAATTGTAATTGTAATTGTAATTGTAATTGTAATTGTAATTGTAATTGTAATTGTAATTGTAATTGTAATTGTAATTGTAATTGAAATTGAAATTGTAATTGTAATTGTAATTGTAATTGTAATTGTAATTGTAATTGTAATTGTAATTGTAATTGTAATTGTAATTGTAATTGTAATTGTAATTGTAATTGTAATTGTAATTGTAATTGTAATTGTAATTGTAATTGTAATTGTATTTGTAATTGTAATTGTAATTGTAATTGTAATTGTAATTGTAATTGTAATTGTAATTGTAATTGTAATTGTAATTGTAATTGTAATTGTAATTGTAATTGTAATTGTAATTGTAATTGTAATTGTAATTGTAATTGTAATTGTAATTGTAATTGTAATTGTAATTGTAATTGTAATTGTAATTGTAATTGTAATTGTAATTGTAATTGTAATTGTAATTGTCATTGTAATTGTAATTGTAATTGTAATTGTAATTGTAATTGTAATTGTAATTGTAATTGTAATTGTAATTGTAATTGTAATTGTAATTGTAATTGTAATTGTAATTGTAATTGTAATTGTAATTGTAATTGTAATTGTAATTGTAATTGTAATTGTAATTGTAATTGTAATTGTAATTGTAATTGTAATTGTAATTGTAATTGTAATTGTAATTGTAATTGTAATTGTAATTGTAATTGTAATTGTAATTGTAATTGTAATTGTAATTGTAATTGTAATTAAAATTGTAATTGTAATTGTAATTGTAATTGTAATTGTAATTGTAATTGTAATTGTAATTGTAATTGTAATTGTAATTGTAATTGTAATTGTAATTGTAATTGTAATTGTAATTGTAATTGTAATTGTAATTGTAATTGTAATTCTAATAGTAATTGTAATTGTAATTGTAATTGTAATTGTAATTGTAATTGTAATTGTAATTGTAATTGTAATTGTAATTGTAATTGTAATTGTAATTGTAATTGTAATTGTAATTGTAATTGTAATTGTAATTGTAATTGTAATTGTAATTGTAATTGTAATTGTAATTGTAATTGTAATTGTAATTGTAATTGTAATTGTAATTGTAATTGTAATTGTAATTGTAATTGTAATTGTAATTGTAATTGTAATTGTAATTGTAATTGTAATTGTAATTGTAATTGTAATTGTAATTGTTATTGTACTTGTAATTGTAATTGTAATTGTAATTGTAATTGTAATTGTAATTGTAATTGTAATTGTAATTGTAATTGTTATTGTAATTGTAATTGTAATTGTAATTGTAATTGTAATTGTAATTGTAATTGTAATTGTAATTGTAATTGTAATTGTAATTGTAATTGTAATTTTTATTGTAATTGTAATTGTAATTGTAATTGTATTTGTAATTGTAATTCTAATTGTAACTGTAATTGTAATTGTAAATGTAATTGTAATTGTAATTCTAATAGTAATTGTAATTGTAATTGTAATTGTAAATGTAATTGTAATTGTAATTGTAATTGTAATTGTAATTGTAATTGTAATTGTAATTGTAATTGTAATTGTAATTGTAATTGTAATTGTAATTGTAATTGTAATTGTAATTGTAATTGTAATTGTAATTGTAATTGTAATTGTAATTGTAATTGTAATTGTAATTGTAATTGTAATTGTAATTGTAATTGTAATTGTAATTGTAATTTTAATTGTAATTGTAATTGTAATTGTAATTGTAATTGTAATTGTAATTGTAATTGTAATTGTAATTGTAATTGTAATTGTAATTGTAATTGTAATTGTAATTGTAATTGTAATTGTAATTGTAATTGTAATTGTAATTGTAATTGTAATTGTAATTGTAATTGTAATTGTAATTGTAATTGTAATTGTAATTGTAATTGTAATTGTAATTGTAATTGTAATTGTAATTGTAATTGTAATTGTAATTGTAATTGTAATTGTAATTGTAATTGTAATTGTAATTGTAATTGTAATTGTAATTGTAATTGTAATTGTAATTGTAATTGTAATTGTAATTGTAATTGTAATTGTAATTGTAATTGTAATTGTAATTGTAATTGTAATTGTTATTGTTATTGTAATTGTAATTGTAATTGTAATTGTAATTGTAATTGTAATTGTAATTGTAATTGTAATTGTAATTGTAATTGTAATTGTAATTGTAATTGTAATTGTAATTGTAATTGTAATTGTAATTGTAATTGTAATTGTAATTGTAATTGTAATTGTAATTCTAATTCTAATTGTAATTGTAATTGTTATTGTAATTGTAATTGTAATTGTAATTGTAATTGTAATTGTAATTGTAATTGTAATTGTAATTGTAATTGTAATTGTAATTGTAATTGTAATTGTAATTGAAATTGAAATTGTAATTGTAATTGTAATTGTAATTGTAATTGTAATTGTAATTGTAATTGTAATTGTAATTGTAATTGTAATTGTAATTGTAATTGTAATTGTAATTGTAATTGTAATTGTAATTGTAATTGTAATTGTAATTGTAATTGTATTTGTAATTGTAATTGTAATTGTAAT
>CATVIB010000464.1:0-29780 GCA_958336395.1 Ctenicera cuprea
GGTTAAAGGTTAAGTGGTTAGAGGTTGAAGGTTGAGGGACTGAATGTTGGGGATTTGAAGGTTGAAGGTTGAGGTGTTTAAGGTTGGAGGTTTAGGAGTTGAAGGTTGAGGGGTTGAATGTAGAAGGTTGAGGAGTTGAAGGTTGAAGGTTGAGGGGTTGAAGGTTGGAGGTTGAAGGTTGAGGGGTTGAAGGTTGAAGGTTGAGGGCTTGAAGGTTGAAGGTTGAGGTGTTTAAGGTTGGAGGTTTAGGAGTTGAAGGTTGAGGGGTTGAAGGTTGAAGGTTGAGAAGTTGAAGGTTGATGGTTGAGGGGTTGAAGGTTGAAAGTTGTGGGGTTGAAGATTGAAAGATGAGGGACTGAAGATTGAAGGTTGACTGGTTGAAGGTTACAGGTTGAGCGGTAGAAGGTTGAAGGTTGAGGGTTTGAAAGTTAAAGGTGAAGGGGTTGAAGGTCGAAGATTGAGGGGTTAAAGATAGATGGTTGGCTGGTTGAAGGTTGAAAGTTGAGGGCTTGAAGGATGAAGGTTGAGGGCTTGAAAGTTGAAGGTTGGGAAGTTGAAGGTTGAAGGTTAAGGGGTTGAATATTGAGGGGTTGAAGGTTGAAGATTGAGGGGTTGAAGGTTGAAGGTTGAAGGTTGAGAGGTTGAAGGTTAAAGGTTAAGTGGTTGAAAGTTGAAGGTTGAGGGCTTGAAGGTTGAAGGTTGTGGTGTTTAAGGTTGGAGGTTTAGGAGTTGAAGGTTGAGGGGTTGAAGGTTGAAGGTTGAGGAGTTGAAGGTTGAAGGTTGAGGGGTTGAAGGTTGGAGGTTGAAGGTTGAGGGGTTGAAGGTTGAAGGTTGAATGCTTGAAGGTTGAAGGTTGAGGTGTTTAAGGTTGGAGGTTTAGGAGTTGAAGGTTGAGGGGTTGAACGTTGAAGGTTGAGAAGTTGAAGGTTGATGGTTGAGGGGTTGAAGGTTGAAGGTTGTGGGGTTGCAGATTGAAAGTTGAGGGACTGAAGATTGAAGGTTGACTGGTTGAAGGTTACAGGTTGAGCGGTAGAAGGTTGAAGGTTGAGGGTTTGAAAGTTAAAGGTGAAGGGGTTGAAGGTCGAAGGTTGAGGGGTTAAAGATAGATGGTTGGCTGGTTGAAGGTTGAAAGTTGAGGGCTTGAAGGATGAAGGTAGAAGGTTGAGTGGTTAAAGGTTGAAGGTTGAAGAAGTTGAAGGTTGAAAGTTGAGTGGTTGAAGGTTAAAGGTTAAAGGTTGAAAGAGTTGAAGGTTGAAGGTTGAGGGGTTGAAGGTTGGAGGTTGAGGGTTTGAAAGTTAAAGGTGAAGGGGTTGAAGGTCGAAGGTTAAGGGGTTGAAGATCGAAGGTTGAGGGGTTAAAGGTTGAAGGTTGAAGGAGTTGATGGTTGAAAGTTGAGGGGTTGAAGGTTAAAGGTTGAAGGTTGAAGGAGTTGAAGGTTGAAGGTTGAGGGGTTGAAGGTTGAAGGTCGAAGGTTCAGGGGTTAAAGGTTGAAGGTTGAAGGAGTTGAAGGTTGAAGGTTGAGGGGTTGAAGGTTGGAGGTTGAACGTTGTGGGGTTGAAGGTTGAAGGTTGAGGAGTTGAAGGTTGAAGGTTGAGGGGTTGAAGGTTGAAGGTTGAGGGGTTGAAGGATGAAGGTTGAGGGGTTGAAGGTTAAAGGTTGAAGCAGTTGAAGGTTGAAAGTTGTGGGGTTGAAGGTTAAAGGTTGAAGGTTGGAGGAGTTGAAGGTTGAAGGTTGAGGGGTTGAAGGTTGAAGGTCGAAGGTTGAGGGGTTAAAGGTTGAAGGTTAAAGGAGTTGAAGGTTGAAGGTTGAGGGGTTGAAGGTTGGAGGTTGAACGTTGAGGGGTTGAAGTTTGAAGGATGAGGAGTTGAAGGTTGAAGGTTGAGGGGTTGAATGTTGAAGGTTGAGGGGTTGAAGGTTGAAGGTTGAGGGGTTGTAGGTTAAATGTTGATGGGTTGAATGTTGAGGGGTTGAAGGTTGAAGTTAGAGGGGTTGAAGGTTGAAGGTTGAGGGCTTGAAAGTTAAAGGTTGGGAAGTTAAAGGTTGAAGGTTAAGGGGTTGAATATTGAGGGGTTGAAGGTTGAAGATTGAGGGGTTGAAGGTTGAAGATTGAGGGGTTGAAGGTTGAAGGTTGAAGGTTGAGAGGTTGAAGGTTAAAGGTTAAGTGGTTGAAGGTTGAAGGTTGAGGGACTGAATGTTGGGGATTTGAAGGTTGAAGGTTGAGGGCTTGAAGGTTGAAGGTTGAGGTGTTTAAGGTTGGAGGTTTAGGAGTTGAAGGTTGAAGGTTGAGGGGTTGAAGGTTGAAGGTTGATGGGTTGAAGGTTGAGGGGTTGAAGGTTGAAGGTTGGGAAGTTAAGGGTTGAAGGTTAAGGGGTTGAATATTGAGGGGTTGAAGGTTGAAGACTGAGGGGTTGAAGGTTGAAGGGTGAGAGGTTGAAGGTTAAAGGTTAAGTGGTTGAAGGTTGAAGGTTGAGGAACTGAATGTTGGGGAGTTGAAGGTTGAAGGTTGAGGGCTTGAAGGTTGAAGGTTGAGGTGTTTAAGGTTGGAGGTTTAGGAGTTGAAGGTTGAGGGGTTGAAGGTTGAAGGTTGAGAAGTTGAAGGTTGATGGTTGAGGGATTGAAGGTTGAAGGTTGTGTGGTTGAAGATTGAAAGTTGAGGGACTGAAGATTGAAGGTTGACTGGTTGAAGGTTACAGGTTGAGGGGTAGAAGGTTGAAGGTTGAGGGTTTGAAAGTTAAAGGTTAAGGGGTTGAAGGTCGAAGGTTGTGGGGTTAAAGATAAATGGTTGGGTGGTTGAAGGTTGAAAGTTGATGGCTTGAAGGATGAAGGTGGAGGGGTTGAAGGATGAAGGTTGAGGGGTTGAAGGTTGAATGTTGAAGGAGTTGAAGGTTGAAAGTTGAGGGGTTGAAGGTTAAAGGTTGAACGTTGAAGGAGTCGAAGGTTGAAGGTTGAGGGGTTGAAGGTTGATGGTTGAAGGTTGAGTTGTTAAAGGTTGAAGGTTGAAGGAGTTGAAGGTTGAAGGTTGAGGGGTTGAAGGTTGGAGGTTGAAGGTTGAGGGGTTGAAGGTTGAAGGTTGAGGAGTTGAAGGTTGAAGGTTGAGGGGTTGAAGGTTGGAGGTTGAAGGTTGAGGGGTTGAAGGTTGAAGGTTGAGGGCTTGAAGGTTGAAGGTTGAGGTGTTTAAGGTTGGAGGATTAGGAGTTGAAGGTTGAGGGGTTGAAGGTTGAAGGTTGAGAAGTTGAAGGTTGATGGTTGAGGGGTTGAAGGTTGAAGGTTGAGGGGTTGAAGATTGAAAGTTGAGGGACTGAAGATTGAAGGTTGACTGGTTGAAGGTCACAGGTTGAGCGGTAGAAGGTTGAAGGTTGAGGGTTTGAAAGTTAAAGGTGAAGGGGTTGAAGGTCGAAGGTTGAGGGGTTAAAGATAGATGGTTGGCTGGTTGAAGGTTGAAAGTTGAGGGCTTGAAGGATGAAGGTAGAAGGTTGAGTGGTTAAAGGTTGAAGGTTGAAGAAGTTGAAGGTTGAAAGTTGAGGGGTTGAAGGTTAAAGGTTAAAGGTTGAAGGAGTTGAAGGTTGAAGGTTGAGGGGTTGAGGGTTGGAGGTTGAGGGTTTGAAAGTTAAAGGTGAAGGGGTTGAAGGTCGAAGGTTAAGGGGTTGAAGATCGAAGGTTGAGGGGTTAAAGGTTGAAGGTTGAAGGAGTTGATGGTTGAAAGTTGAGGGGTTGAAGGTTAAAGGTTGAAGGTTGAAGGAGTTGAAGGTTGAAGGTTGAGGGGTTGAAGGTTGAAGGTCGAAGGTTCAGGGGTTAAAGGTTGAAGGTTGAAGGAGTTGAAGGTTGAAGGTTGAGGGGTTGAAGGTTGGAGGTTGAACGTTGAGGGGTTGAAGGTTGAAGGTTGAGGAGTTGAAGGTTGAAGGTTGAGGGGTTGAAGGTTGAAGGTTGAGGGGTTGAAGGTTGAAGGTTGAGGGGTTGAAGGTTAAAGGTTGATGGGTTGAAGGTTGAAGGTTGAAGGAGTTGAAGGTTGAAAGTTGAGGGGTTGAAGGTTAAAGGGTTGAAGGTTGAAGGAGTTGAAGGTTGAAGGTTGAGGGGTTGAAGGTTGAAGGTCGAAGGTTGCGGGGTTAAAGGTTGAAGGAGTTGAAGGTTGAAGGTTGAGGGGTTGAAGGTTGGAGGTTGAACGTTGAGGGGTTGAAGGTTGAAGGTTGAGGGGTTGAAGGATGAAGGTTCAGGGGTTGAAGGTTGAAGGTTGATGGAGTTGAAGGTTGAAAGTTGAGGGGTTGAAGGTTAAAGGTTGAAGGTTGGAGGAGTTGAAGGTTGAAGGTTGAGGGGTTGAAGGTTGAAGGTCGAAGGTTGAGGGGTTAAAGATAGATGGTTGGCTGGTTGAAGGTTGAAAGTTGAGGGCTTGAAGGATGTAGGTAGAAGGTTGAGTGGTTAAAGGTTGAACGTTGAAGAAGTTGAAGGTTGAAAGTTGAGGGGTTGAAGGTTAAAGGTTAAAGGTTGAAGGAGTTGAAGGTTGAAGGTTGAGGGGTTGAAGGTTGGAGGTTGAGGGTTTGAAAGTTAAAGGTGAAGGGGTTGAAGGTCGAAGGTTAAGGGGTTGAACATCGAAGGTTGAGGGGTTAAAGTTTGAAGGTTGAAGGAGTTGATGGTTGAAAGTTGAGGGGTTGAAGGTTAAAGGTTGAAGGTTGAAGGAGTTGAAGGTTGAAGGTTGAGGGGTTGAAGGTTGAAGGTCGAAGGTTCAGGGGTTAAAGGTTGAAGGTTGATGGAGTTGAAGGTTGAAGGTTGAGGGGTTGAAGGTTGGAGGTTGAACGTTGAGGGGTTGAAGGTTGAAGGTTGAGGAGTTGAAGGCTGAAGGTTGAGGGGTTGAAGGTTGAAGGTTGAGGGGTTGAAGGTTGAAGGTTCAGGGGTTGAAGGTTAAAGGTTGATGGGTTGAAGGTTGAAGGTTGAAGGAGTTGAAGGTTGAAAGTTGAGGGGTTGAAAGTTAAAGGGTTGAAGGTTGAAGGAGTTGAAGGTTGAAGGTTGGGGGGTTGAAGGTTGAAGGTCGAAGGTTGAGGGGTTAGAGGTTGAAGGTTGAAGGAGTTGAAGGTTGAAGGTTGAGGGGTTGAAGGTTGGAGGTTGAACGTTGAGCGGTTGAAGGTTGAAGGTTGAGGGGTTGAAGGATGAAGGTTGAGGGGTTGAAGGTTGAAGGTTGAAGGAGTTGAAGGTTGAAAGTTGAGAGGTTGAAGGTTAAAGGTTGAAGGTTGGAGGAGTTGAAGGTTGAAGGTTGAGGGGTTGAAGGTTGAAGGTCGAAGGTTGAGGGGTTAAAGGTTGAAGGTTGAAGGAGTTGAAGGTTGAAGGTTGAGGGGTTGAAGGTTGGAGGTTGAACGTTGAGGGGTTGAAGGTTGAAGGATGAGGAGTTGAAGGTTGAAGGTTGAGGGGTTGAATGTTGAAGGTTGAGGGGTTGAAGGTTGAAGGTTGAGGAGTTGTAGGTTAAAGGTTGATGGGTTGAAGGTTGAGGGGTTGAAGGTTGAAGTTAAAGGTGTTGAAGGTTGAAGGTTGAGGGATTGAAAGTTAAAGGTTGGGAAGTTAAAGGTTGAAGGTTAAGGGGTTGAATATTGAGTTGTTGAAGGTTGAAGATTGAGGGGTTGAAGGTTGAAGGTTGAAGGTTGAGAGGTTGAAGGTTAAAGGTTAAGTGGTTGAAGGTTGAAGGTTGAGGGACTGAATGTTGGGGATTTGAAGGTTGAAGGTTGAGGGCTTGAAGGTTGAAGGTTGAGGTGTTTCAGGTTGGAGGTTTAGGAATTGAAGGTTGAAGGTTGAGGGGTTGAAGGTTGAATGTTGAAGGAGTTGAAGGTTGAAGGTTGAGGGGTTGAAGGTTGGAGGTTGAACGTTGAGGGGTTGAAGGTTGAAGGTTGAGGGGTTGAAGGATGAAGGTTGAGGGGTTGAAGGTTGAAAGTTGAAGGAGTTGAAGGTTGAAAGTTGAGGGGTTGAAGGTTAAAGGTTGAAGGTTGAAGGAGTTGAAGGTTGAAGGTTGAGGGGTTGAAGGTTGAAGGTCGAAGGTTGATTGGTTAAAGGTTGAAGGTTGAAGGAGTTGAAGGTTGAAGGTTGAGGGGTTGAAGGTTGGAGGTTGAACGTTGAGGGGTTGAAGGTTGAAGGTTGAGGAGTTGAAGGTTGAAGGTTGAGGGGTTGAAGGTTGAAGGTTGAGGGGTTGAAGGTTGAAGGTTGAGGGGTTGAAGGTTAAAGGTTGATGGGTTGAAGGTTGAGGGGTTGAAGGTTGAAGTTAGAGGGGTTGAAGGTTGAAGGTTGAGGGCTTGAAAGTTGAAGGTTGGGAAATTGAAGGTTGAAGGTTAAGGGGTTGAATATTGAGGGGTTGAAGGTTGAAGATTGAGGGGTTGAAGGTTGAAGGTTGAAGGTTGAGAGGTTGAAGGTTAAAGGTTAAGTGGTTGAAGGTTGAAGTTTGAGGGCTTGAAGGTTGAAGGTTGTGGTGTTTAAGGTTGGAGGTTTAGGAGTTGAAGGTTGAGGGGTTGAAGGTTGAAGGTTGAGAAGTTGAAGGTTGATGGTTGAGAGGTTGAAGATTGAAAGTTGAGAGACTGAAGATTGAAGGTTGACTGGTTGAAGGTTACAGGTTGAGGTTTAGAAGGTTGAAGGTTGAGGGTTTGAAAGTTAAACGTTAAGGGGTTGAAGGTCGAAGGTTGAGGGGTTAAAGATAAATGGTTGGGTGGTGGAAGGTTGAAAGTTGAGGGCTTGAAGGATGAAGGTTAAAGGTCGAGTTGTTAAAGGTTGAAGGTTAAGCGGTTGAAGATCGAAGGTTGAGGGGTTAAAGGTTGAAGGTTGAAGGAGTTGAAGGTTGAAGGTTGAAGGAGTTGAAGGTTGACAGTTGAGGGGTTGAAGGTTGAAGGTTGAGGGGTTGAAGGTTTAAGGTTGAAGGAGTTGAAGGTTGACAGTTGAGGGGTTGAAGGTTAAAGGTTGAAGGTTGAAGGAGTTGAAGGTTGAAGGTTGAGGGGTTGAAGGTTGAAGGTCGAAGGTTGAGGGGTTGAATTTTGAAGGTTGAAGGAGTTGAATGTTGAAGGTTGGAGGTTGAAGGTTGAGGGGTTGAAGGTTGAAGGTTGAGGAGTTGAAGGTTGAGGGGTTGAAGGTTGGAGGTTGAAGGTTGAGGGGTTGAAGGTTGAAGTTAGAGGGGTTGAAGGTTGAAGGTTGAGGGCTTGAAAGTTGAAGGTTGGGAAGTTGGTGTTTGAAGGTTAAGGGGTTGAATATTGAGAGGTTGAAGGTTGAAGATTGAGGGGTTGAAGGTTGAAGGTTGAAGGTTGAGAGGTTGAAGGTTAAAGGTTAAGTGGTTGAAGGTTGAAGGTTGAGGGACTGAATGTTGGGGAGTTGAAGGTTGAAGGTTGAGGGCTTGAAGGTTGAAGGTTGAGAAGTTGAAGGTTGATGGTTGAGGGGTTGAAGGTTGAAGGTTGTGGGGTTTAAGATTGTAAGTTGAGGGACTGAAGATTGAAGGTTGACTGGTTGAAGGTTACAGGTTGAGGGGTTGAAGGTTAAAGGTTGATGGGCTGAAGGTTGAGGGGTTAAAGGTTGAAGTTAGAGGGGTTGAAGGTTGAAGGTTGAGGGCTTGAAAGTTAAAGGTTGGGAAGTTGAAGGTTGAAGGCTAAGGGGTTGGATATTGAGGGGTCGAAGGTTGAAGATTGAGGGGTTGAAGGTTTGAGGTTGAAGGTTGAGAGGTTGAAGGTTAAAGGTTAAGTGGTTGAAGGTTGAAGATTGAGGGATTGAATGTTGGGGAGTTGAAGGTTGAAGGTTGAGGGTTTGAAGGTTGAAGGTTGAGGTGTTTAAGGTTGGAGGTTTAGGAGTTGAAGGTTGAGGGGTTGAAGGTTGAAGGTTGAGAAGTTGAAGGTTGATGGTTGAGGGGTTGAAGGTTGAAGGTTGTGGGGTTTAAGATTGAAAGTTGAGGGACTGAAGATTAAAGGTTGACTGGTTGAAGGTTACAGGTTGAGGGGTAGAAGGTTGAAGGTTGAGGGTTTGAAAGTTAAAGGTTAAGGGGATGAAGGTCGAAGGTTGAGGGGTTAAAGATAGATGGTTGGGTGGTTGAAGGTTGAAAGTTGAGGGCTTGAAGGATGAAGGTTGAAGGTTGAGTGGCTAAAGGTTGAAGGTTAAGCGGTTGAAGATCGAAGGTTGAGGGGTTAAAGGTTGAAGGTTGAAGGAGTTGAAGGTTGAAGGTTGAGGGGTTGAAGGTTGGAGGTTGAACGTTGAGGCGTTGAACGTTGAAGGTTGAGGGGTTGAAGAATGAAGGTTGAGGGGTTGAAGGTTGAAGATTGAAGGAGTTGAAGGTTGAAAGTTGAGGGGTTGAAGGTTAAAGGTTGAATGTTGAAGGAGTTGAAGGTTGAAGGTTGAGGGGTTGAAGGTTGAAGGTCGAAGCTTGAGGGGTTAAAGGTTGAAGGTTGCAGGTTGAGGGGTTGAAGGTTGGAGGTTAAAGGTTGAGGGGTTGAAGGTTGAAGGTTGAGGAGTTGAAGGTTGAAGGTTGAGGGGTTGAAGATTGGAGGTTGAAGGTTGAGGGGTTGAAGGTTGAAGGTTGAGGGGTTGAAGGTTAAAGGTTGATGGGTTGAAGGTTGAGGGGTTGAAGGTTGAAGTTAGAGGGGTTGAAGGTTGAAAGGTTGAAGGTTGAAGGTTGCAGGTTGGAGGTTGAAGGTTGAAGGTTGAAGGTTGAAGGTTGAAGTTTGAAGCGTTGAACGTTGAAGGTTGAAGGTTAAACGTGAAGTTTGAGGGGTTGGAAGTTGAAGGTGCTAGGGGTTGAAGGTTGAAGGTTGAAAGTTGAGGGTTGATTGTACAAAGTTGAAGTGTTTAAGATTGATGGTTTAGGAATTGAAGGTTGAGGGGTTGAAGGTTGAAGGTTGAGGTGTTGGAGGTTGATCGTTGAGGGGTTGAAGGTTGAAGGTTAACTGGGGAACATTGAAGGTTAAAGATTGAGGGGTTGAAAGTTAAAGATTGAGGGGCTGAAGTATAAAGGTTAAGTGGTCGAAAGTTGACTGTCTGAAGATTAAAGGTTTAGTGGTTGTAGGTTGAAGGTTGAGGGGTTGAAGTTTGAAGGTTGAGGGGTTGAAGGTTGAAGGTTGAAGGTTGAGGGGTAGAAGGTTGAAGGCTGAGTGTTTGAAAGTTAAAGGTTAAGGGGTTGAAGGTCTAAGGTAGAGGGGTTAAAGATAGATGGTTGGGTGGTTGAAGGTTGAAAGTTGAGGGCTTGAAGGATGAAAGTTGAAGGTTGAGTGGTTAAAGGTTGAAGGTTAAGGGGTTGAAGATCGAAGGTTGAGGGGTTAAAGGTTGAAGGTTGAAGGTTGAAGGTTGAGGGGTTGAAGGTTGGAGGTTGAACGTTGAGGGGTTGAAGGTTGAAGGTTGAGGTGTTGAAGGATGAAGGTTGAGGGGTTGAAGTTTTGAGGTTGAAGATTGAGGGGTTGAAGGTTAAAGGTTAAGTGGTTGAAGGTTGAAGGTTAAGTTACTGAATGTTGGGGAGTTAAATGTTTGAAGTCTGACAGGTTGAAGGTTGAAGGTTGAGGGGTTGAAGGTTGGAGGTTGAACGTTGAGGGGTTGAAGGTTGAAGGTTGAGGGGTTGAAGGATGAAGGTTGAGGGGTTGAAGGTTGAAGGTTGAAGGATTTGAAGGTTGAAAGTTGAGGGGTTGAAGGTTAAAGGTTGAAGGTTGAAGGAGTTGAAGGTTGAAGGTTGAGGGGTTGAAGGTCGAAGGTTGAGGGGTTAAAGGTTGAAGGTTGAAGGAGTTGAAGGTTGAAGGTTGAGGGGTTGAAGGTTGGAGGTTGAAGGTTGAGGGGTTGAAGGTTGAAGGTTGAGGAGTTGAAGGTTGAAAGTTGAGGGGTTGAAGGTTGCAGGTTGAAGGTTGAGGGGTTGAAGGTTGAAGGTTGAGGGGTTGAAGGTTAAAGGTTGATGGGTTGAAGGTTGAGGGGTTGAAGGTTGAAGTTAGAGGGGTTGAAGGTTGAAGGTTGAGGGCTTGAAAGTTGAATGTTGGGAAGTTGAAGGTTGAAGGTTAAGGGGTTGAATAGTGAGGGGTTGAAGGTTGAAGATTGAGGGGTTGAAGGTTGAAGGTTGAAGGTTGAGAGGTTGAAGGTTAAAGGTTAAGTGGTTGAAGGTTGAATGTTGAGGGACTGAATGTTGGGGAGTTGAAGGTTGAAGGTTGAGGGCTTGAAGGTTGAAGGTTGAGAAGTTGAAGGTTGATGGTTGAGGGGTTGAAGGTTGAATGTTGTGTGGTTTAAGATTGAAAGTTGAAGGACTGAAGATTGAAGGTTGACTGGTTGAAGGTTACAGGTTGAGGGGTAGAAGGTTGAAGGTTGAGGGTTTGAAAGTTGAAGGTTAAGGGGTTGATGGTCGAAGGTTGAGGGGTTAAAGATAGATGGTTGGGTGGTTGAAGGTTGAAAGTTGAGTGCTTGAAGGATGAAGGTTGAAGGTTGAATGGTTAAAGGTTGAAGGTTAGCGGTTGAAGATCGAAGGTTGGGGGATTAAAGGTTGAAGGTTGAAGGAGTTGAAGGTTGAAGGTTGAGGGGTTGAAGGTTTTAGGTTGAACGTTTAGGGGTCGAAGGTTGAAGGTTGAGGGGTTGAAGGATGAAGGTTGAGGGTTTGAAGGTTAAAGGTTGAAGGTTGAAGGAGTTGAGGTTGAAGGTTGAGGGGTTGAAGGTTGAAGGTTGAAGGTTGAGGAGCTGAAGGTTGAAGGTTGAGGGTTTGAAGGTTGGAGGTTGAAGGTTGAGGGGTTGAAGGTTGAAGGTTGAGGGGTTGAAAGTTAAAGGTTGATGGGTTGAAGGTTGAGGGGTTGAAGGTTGAAGTTAGAGGGGGTGAATGTTGAAAGGTTGAATGTTGAGGGGTTGAAGGTTGAAAGTTGAGGGGTTGAAGGTTAAAGGTTAAAGGTTGAAGGAGTTGAAGGTTGAAGGTTGAGGGGTTGAAGGTTGGAGGTTGAGGGTTTGAAAGTTAAAGGTGAAGGGGTTGAAGGTCGAAGGTTAAGGGGTTGGAGATCGAAGGTTGAGGGGTTAAAGGTTGAAGGTTGAAGGAGTTGATGGTTGAAAGTTGAGGGGTTGAAGGTTAAAGGTTGAAGGTTGAAGGAGTTGAAGGTTGAAGGTTGAGTTGTTGAAGGTTGGAGGTTGAACGTTGAGGGGTTGAAGGTTGAAGGTTGAGGAGTTGAAGGTTGAAGGTTGAGGGGTTGAAGGTTGAAGGTTGAGGGGTTGAAGGTTGAAGGTTGAGGGGTTGAAGGTTAAAGGTTGATGGGTTGAAGGTTGAAGGTTGAAGGAGTTGAAGGTTGAAAGTTGAGGGGTTGAAGGTTAAAGGGTTGAAGGTTGAAGGAGTTGAAGGTTGAAGGTTGAGGGGTTGAAGGTTGAAGGTCGAAGGTTGCGGGGTTAAAGGTTGAAGGTTGAAGGAGTTGAAGGTTGAAGGTTGAGGGGTTGAAGGTTGGAGGTTGAACGTTGAGGGGTTGAAGGTTGAAGGTTGAGGGGTTGAAGGATGAAGGTTGAGGGGTTGAAGGTTGAAGGTTGATGGAGTTGAAGGTTGAAAGTTGAGGGGTTGAAGGTTAAAGGTTGAAGGTTGGAGGAGTTGAAGGTTGAAGGTTGAGGGGTTGAAGGTTGAAGGTCGAAGGTTAAGGGGTTAAAGGTTGAAGGTTGAAGGAGTTGAAGGTTGAAGGTTGAGGGGTTGAAGGTTGGAGGTTGAACGTTGAGGGGTTGAAGGTTGAAGGATGAGGAGTTGAAGGTTGAAGGTTGAGGGGTTGAATGTTGAAGGTTGAGGGGTTGAAGGTTGAAGGTTGAGGGGTTGTAGGTTAAATGTTGATGGGTTGAAAGTTGAGGGGTTGAAGGTTGAAGTTAGAGGGGTTGAAGGTTGAAGGTTGAAGGTTGATTGCTTGAAAGTTAAAGGTTGGGAAGTTAAAGGTTGAAGGTTAAGGGGTTGAATATTGAGGGGTTGAAGGTTGAAGATTGAGGGGTTGAAGGTTGAAGGTTGAAGGTTGAGAGGTTGAAGGTTAAAGGTTAAGTGGTTAGAGGTTGAAGGTTGAGGGACTGAATGTTGGGGATTTGAAGGTTGAAGGTTGAGGTGTTTAAGGTTGGAGGTTTAGGAGTTGAAGGTTGAGGGGTTGAATGTAGAAGGTTGAGGAGTTGAAGGTTGAAGGTTGAGGGGTTGAAGGTTGGAGGTTGAAGGTTGAGGGGGTTAAGGTTGAAGGTTGAGGGCTTGAAGGTTGGAGGTTGAAGGTTGAGGGGTTGAAGGTTGAAGGTTGAGGGGTTGAAAGTTAAAGGTTGATGGGTTGAAGGTTGAGGGGTTGAAGGTTGAAGTTAGAGGGGGTGAATGTTGAAAGGTTGAATGTTGAGGGGTTGAAGGTTGAAAGTTGAGGGGTTGAAGGTTAAAGGTTAAAGGTTGAAGGAGTTGAAGGTTGAAGGTTGAGGGGTTGAAGGTTGGAGGTTGAGGGTTTGAAAGTTAAAGGTGAAGGGGTTGAAGGTCGAAGGTTAAGGGGTTGGAGATCGAAGGTTGAGGGGTTAAAGGTTGAAGGTTGAAGGAGTTGATGGTTGAAAGTTGAGGGGTTGAAGGTTAAAGGTTGAAGGTTGAAGGAGTTGAAGGTTGAAGGTTGAGTTGTTGAAGGTTGGAGGTTGAACGTTGAGGGGTTGAAGGTTGAAGGTTGAGGAGTTGAAGGTTGAAGGTTGAGGGGTTGAAGGTTGAAGGTTGAGGGGTTGAAGGTTGAAGGTTGAGGGGTTGAAGGTTAAAGGTTGATGGGTTGAAGGTTGAAGGTTGAAGGAGTTGAAGGTTGAAAGTTGAGGGGTTGAAGGTTAAAGGGTTGAAGGTTGAAGGAGTTGAAGGTTGAAGGTTGAGGGGTTGAAGGTTGAAGGTCGAAGGTTGCGGGGTTAAAGGTTGAAGGTTGAAGGAGTTGAAGGTTGAAGGTTGAGGGTTGAAGGTTGGAGGTTGAACGTTGAGGGGTTGAAGGTTGAAGGTTGAGGGGTTGAAGGATGAAGGTTGAGGGGTTGAAGGTTGAAGGTTGATGGAGTTGAAGGTTGAAAGTTGAGGGGTTGAAGGTTAAAGGTTGAAGGTTGGAGGAGTTGAAGGTTGAAGGTTGAGGGGTTGAAGGTTGAAGGTCGAAGGTTAAGGGGTTAAAGGTTGAAGGTTGAAGGAGTTGAAGGTTGAAGGTTGAGGGGTTGAAGGTTGGAGGTTGAACGTTGAGGGGTTGAAGGTTGAAGGATGAGGAGTTGAAGGTTGAAGGTTGAGGGGTTGAATGTTGAAGGTTGAGGGGTTGAAGGTTGAAGGTTGAGGGGTTGTAGGTTAAATGTTGATGGGTTGAAAGTTGAGGGGTTGAAGGTTGAAGTTAGAGGGGTTGAAGGTTGAAGGTTGAAGGTTGATTGCTTGAAAGTTAAAGGTTGGGAAGTTAAAGGTTGAAGGTTAAGGGGTTGAATATTGAGGGGTTGAAGGTTGAAGATTGAGGGGTTGAAGGTTGAAGGTTGAAGGTTGAGAGGTTGAAGGTTAAAGGTTAAGTGGTTAGAGGTTGAAGGTTGAGGGACTGAATGTTGGGGATTTGAAGGTTGAAGGTTGAGGTGTTTAAGGTTGGAGGTTTAGGAGTTGAAGGTTGAGGGGTTGAATGTAGAAGGTTGAGGAGTTGAAGGTTGAAGGTTGAGGGGTTGAAGGTTGGAGGTTGAAGGTTGAGGGGTTGAAGGTTGAAGGTTGAGGGCTTGAAGGTTGAAGGTTGAGGTGTTTAAGGTTGGAGGTTTAGGAGTTGAAGGTTGAGGGGTTGAAGGTTGAAGGTTGAGAAGTTGAAGGTTGATGGTTGAGGGTTTGAAAGTTAAAGGTGAAGGGGTTGAAGGTCGAAGATTGAGGGGTTAAAGATAGATGGTTGGCTGGTTGAAGGTTGAAAGTTGAGGGCTTGAAGGATGAAGGTAGAAGGTTGAGTGGTTAAAGGTTGAAGGTTGAAGAAGTTGAAGGTTGAAAGTTGAGGGGTTGGAGGTTAAAGGTTAAAGGTTGAAGGAGTTGAAGGTTGAAGGTTGAGGGGTTGAAGGTTGGAGGTTGAGGGTTTGAAAGTTAAAGGTGAAGGGGTTGAAGGTCGAAGGTTAAGGGGTTGAAGATCGAAGGTTGAGGGGTTAAAGGTTGAAGGTTGAAGGAGTTGATGGTTGAAAGTTGAGGGGTTGAAGGTTAAAGGTTGAAGGTTGAAGGAGTTGAAGGTTGAAGGTTGAGGGGTTGAAGGTTGAAGGTCGAAGGTTCAGGGGTTAAAGGTTGAAGGTTGAAGGAGTTGAAGGTTGAAGGTTGAGGGGTTGAAGGTTGGAGGTTGAACGTTGAGGGGTTGAAGGTTGAAGGTTGAGGTGTTGAAGGTTGAAGGTTGAGGGGTTGAAGGTTGAAGGTTGAGGGGTTGAAGGTTGAAGGTTGAGGGGTTGAAGGTTAAAGGTTGATGGGTTGAAGGTTGAAGGTTGAAGGTTGAAGGAGTTGAAGGTTGAAAGTTGAGGGGTTGAAGGTTAAAGGGTTGAAGGTTGAAGGAGTTGAAGGTTGAAGGTTGGGGGGTTGAAGGTTGAAGGTCGAAGGTTGAGGGGTTAAAGGTTGAAGGTTGAAGGAGTTGAAGGTTGAAGGTTGAGGGGTTGAAGGTTGGAGGTTGAACGTTGAGGGGTTGAAGGTTGAGGGGTTGAAGGATGAAGGTTGAGGGGTTGAAGGTTGAAGGTTGAAGGAGTTGAAGGTTGAAAGTTGAGGGGTTGAAGGTTAAAGGTTGAATGTTGGAGGAGTTGAAGGTTGAAGGTTGAGGGGTTGAAGGTTGAAGGTCGAAGGTTGAGGGGTAAAGGTTGAAGGTTGAAGGAGTTGAAGGTCGAAGGTTGAGGGGTTGAAGGTTGGAGGTTGAACGTTGAGGGGTTGAAGGATGAAGGATGAGGAGTTGAAGGTTGAAGGTTGAGGGGTTGAATGTTGAAGGTTGAGGGGTTGAAGGTTGAAGGTTGAGGGGTTGTAGGTTAAAGGTTGATGGGTTGAAGGTTGAGGGGTTGAAGGTTGAAGTTAGAGGGGTTGAAGGTTGAAGGTTGAGGGCTTGAAAGTTAAAGGTTGGGAAGTTAAAGGTTGAAGGTTAAGGGGTTGAATATTGAGGGGTTGAAGGTTGAAGATTGAGGGGTTGAAGGTTGAAGGTTGAAGGTTGAGAGGTTGAAGGTTAAAGGTTGAGTGGTTGAAGGTTGAAGGTTGAGGGACTGAATGTTGGGGATTTGAAGGTTGAAGGTTGAGGGCTTGAAGGTTGAAGGTTGAGGTGTTTAAGGTTGGAGGTTTAGGAGTTGAAGGTTGAAGGTTGACGGGTTGAAGGTTGAAGGTCGAAGGTTGAGGGGTTAAAGGTTGAAGGTTGAAGGAGTTGAAGGTTGAAGGTTGAAGGGTTGAAGGTTGAAGGTTGAAGGAGTTGAAGGTTGAAAGTTGAGGGGTTGAAGGTTAAAGGTTGAAGGTTGAAGGAGTTGAAGGTTGAAGGTTGAGGGGTTGAAGGTTGAAGGTCGGAGGTTGATAGGTTAAAGGTTGAAAGTTGAAGGAGTTGAAGGTTGAAGGTTGAGGGGTTGAAGGTTGGAGGTTGAACGTTGAGGGGTTGAAGGTTGAAGGTTGAGGAGTTGAAGGTTGAAGGTTGAGGGGTTGAAGGTTGAAGATTGAGGGGTTGAAGGTTGAAGGTTGAGGGGTTGAAGGTTAAAGGTTGATGGGTTGAAGGTTGAGGGGTTGAAGGTTGAAGTTAGAGGGGTTGAAGGTTGAAGGTTGAGGGCTTGAAAGTTGAAGGTTGGGAAGTTGAAGGTTGAAGGTTAAGGGGTTGAATATTGAGGGGTTGAAGGTTGAAGGTTGAAGATTGAGAGGTTGAAGGTTAAAGGTTAAGTGGTTGAAGGTTGAAGGTTGAGGGCTTGAAGGTTGAAGGTTGTGGTGTTTAAGGTTGGAGGTTTAGGAGTTGAAGGTTGAGGGGTTGAAGGTTGAAGGTTGAGAAGTTGAAGGTTGATGGTTGAGAGGTTGAAGATTGAAAGTTGAGAGACTGAAGATTGAAGGTTGACTGGTTGAAAGTTACAGGTTGAGGATTAGAAGGTTGAAGGTTGAGGGTTTGAAAGTTAAACGTTAAGGGGTTGAAGGTCGAAGGTTGAGGGGTTAAAGATAAATGGTTGGGTGGTTGAAGGTTGAAAGTTGAGGGCTTGAAGGATGAAGGTTGAAGGTCGAGTGGTTAAAGGTAATTGTAATTGTAATTGTAATTGTAATTGTAATTGTAATTGTAATTGTAATTGTAATTGTAATTGTAATTGTAATTTCAATTGTAATTGTAGTTGTAATTGTAATTGTAATTGTAATTGTAATTGCAATTGTAATTGTAATTGTAATTGTAATTGAATTGTAATTGTAATTGTAATTGTAATTGTAATTGTAATTGTAATTGAAATTGTAATTGTAATTGTAATTGTAATTGTAATTGTAATTGTAATTGTAATTGTAATTGTAATTGTAATTGTAATTGTAATTGTAATTGTAATTGTAATTGTAATTGTAATTGTAATTGTAATTGTAATTGTAATTGTAATTGTAATTGTAATTGTAATTGTAATTGTAATTGTAATTGTAATTGTAATTGTAATTGTAATTGTAATTGTAATTGTAATTGAATTGTAATTGTAATTGCAATTGCAATTGCAATTGCAATTGTAATTGTAATTGTAATTGTAATTGTAATTGTAATTGTAATTGTAATTGTAATTGTAATTGTAATTGTAATTGTAATTGTAATTGTAATTGAATTGTAATTGTAATTGTAATTGTAATTGTAATTGTAATTGTAATTGTAATTGTAATTGTAATTGTAATTGAAATTGTAATTGTAATTGTAATTGTAATTGTAATTGTAATTGTAATTGTAATTGTAATTGTAATTGTAATTGTAATTGTAATTGTAATTGTAATTGTAATTGTAATTGTAATTGTAATTGTAATTGTAATTGTAATTGTAAATGTAATTGTAATTGTAATTGTAATTGAATTGTAATTGTAATTGCAATTGCAATTGCAATTGCAATTACAATTGTAATTGTAATTGTAATTGTAATTGTAATTGTAATTGTAATTGTAATTGTAATTGTAATTGTAATTGTAATTGTAATTGTAATTGTAATTGTAATTGTAATTGTAATTGTAATTGTAATTGTAATTGTAATTGTAATTGTAATTGTAATTGTAATTGTAATTGTAATTGTAATTGTAATTGTAATTGTAATTGTAATTGTAATTGTAATTGTAATTGTAATTGTAATTGAAATTGTAATTGTAATTGTAATTGTAATTGTAATTGTAATTGTAATTGTAATTGTAATTGTAATTGTAATTGTAATTGTAATTGTAATTGTAATTGTAATTGTAATTGTAATTGTAATTGCAATTGCAATTGCAATTGCAATTGCAATTGTAATTGTAATTGTAATTGTAATTGTAATTGTAATTGTAATTGTAATTGTAATTGTAATTGTAATTGTAATTGTAATTGTAATTGTAATTGTAATTGTAATTGTAATTGTAATTGTAATTGTAATTGTAATTGTAATTGTAATTGTAATTGTAATTGTAATTGTAATTGTAATTGTAATTGTAATTGTAATTGTAATTGTAATTGTAATTGTAATTGTAATTGTAATTGTAATTGTAATTGTAATTGTAATTGTAATTGTAATTGTAATTGTAATTGTAATTGTAATTGTAATTGTAATTGTAATTGTAATTGTAATTGTAATTGTAATTGTAATTGTAATTGTAATTGTAATTGTAATTGTAATTGTAATTGTAATTGTAATTGTAATTGTAATTGTAATTGTAATTGTAATTGTAATTTTAATTGTAATTGTAATTGTAATTGTAATTGTTATTGTAATTGTAATTGTAATTGTAATTGTAATTGTAACTGTAATTGTAATTGTAATTGTAATTGTAATTGTAATTGTAATTGTAATTGTAATTGTAATTGTAATTGTAATTTCAATTGTAATTGTAATTGTAATTGTAATTGTAATTGTAATTGTAATTGTAATTGTAATTGTAATTGTAATTGTAATTGTAATTGTAATTGTAATTGTAATTGTAATTGTAATTGTAATTGTAATTGTAATTGTAATTGTAATTGTAATTGTAATTGTAATTGTAATTGTAATTGTAATTGTAATTGAATTGTAATTGTAATTGCAATTGCAATTGCAATTGTAATTGTAATTGTAATTGTAATTGTAATTGTAATTGTAATTGTAATTGTAATTGTAATTGTAATTGTAATTGTAATTGTAATTGTAATTGTAATTGAATTGTAATTGTAATTGTAATTGTAATTGTAATTGTAATTGTAATTGTAATTGTAATTGAAATTGTAATTGTAATTGTAATTGTAATTGTAATTGTAATTGTAATTGTAATTGTAATTGTAATTGTAATTGTAATTGTAATTGTAATTGTAATTGTAATTGTAATTGTAATTGTAATTGTAATTGTAATTGTAATTGTAATTGTAATTGTAATTGTAATTGTAATTGTAATTGTAATTGTAATTGTAATTGTAATTGTAATTGTAATTGTAATTGAATTGTAATTGTAATTGCAATTGCAATTGCAATTGCAATTGCAATTGCAATTGTAATTGTAATTGTAATTGTAATTGTAATTGTAGTTGTAATTGTAATTGTAATTGTAATTGTAATTGTAATTGTAATTGTAATTGTAATTGTAATTGTAATTGTAATTGTAATTGTAATTGTAATTGTAATTGTAATTGTAATTGTAATTGTAATTGTAATTGTAATTGTAATTGTAATTGTAATTGTAATTGTAATTGTAATTGTAATTGTAATTGTAATTGTAATTGTAATTGTAATTGTAATTGTAATTGTAATTGTAATTGTAATTGTAATTCTAATTGTAATTGTAATTGTAATTGTAATTGCAATTGCAATTGCAATTGCAATTGCAATTGCAATTGCAATTGTAATTGTAATTGTAATTGTAATTGTAATTGTAATTGTAATTGTAATTGTAATTGTAATTGTAATTGTAATTGTAATTGTAATTGTAATTGTAATTGTAATTGTAATTGTAATTGTAATTGTAATTGTAATTGTAATTGTAATTGTAATTGTAATTGTAATTGTAATTGTAATTGTAATTGTAATTGTAATTGTAATTGTAATTGTAATTGTAATTGTAATTGTAATTGTAATTGTAATTGTAATTGTAATTGTAATTGTAATTGTAATTGTAATTGTAATTGTAATTGTAATTGTAATTGTAATTGTAATTGTAATTGTAATTGTAATTGTAATTGTATTTGTAATTGTAATTGTAATTGTAATTGTAATTGTAATTGTAATTGTAATTGTAATTGTAATTGTAATTGTAATTGTAATTGTAATTGTAATTGTAATTGTAATTGTAATTGTAATTGTAATTGTAATTGTAATTGTAATTGTAATTGTAATTGTAATTGTAATTGTAATTGTAATTGTAATTGTAATTGTAATTGTAATTGTAATTGTAATTGTAATTGTAATTGTAATTGTAATTGTAATTGTAATTGTAATTGTAATTGTAATTGTAATTGTAATTGTAATTGTAATTGTAATTTTAATTGTAATTGTAATTGTAATTGTAATTGTTATTGTAATTGTAATTGTAATTGTAATTGTAATTGTAATTGTAACTGTAATTCTAATTGTAATTGTAATTGTAATTGTAATTGTAATTGTAATTGTAATTGTAATTGTAATTGTAATTGTAATTTCAATTGTAATTGTAATTGTAATTGTAATTGTAATTGTAATTGTAATTGTAATTGTAATTGTAATTGTAATTGTAATTGTAATTGTAATTTTAATTGTAATTGTAATTGTAATTGTAATTGTAATTGTAATTGTAATTGTAATTGTAATTGTAATTGTAATTGTAATTGTAATTGTACTTGTAATTGTCATTGTAAATATAATTGTAATTGTAATTGTAATTGTAATTGTAATTGTAATTGTAATTGTAATTGTAATTGTAATTGTAATTGTAATTGTAATTGTAATTTCAATTGTAATTGTAGTTGTAATTGTAATTGTAATTGTAATTGTAATTGTAATTGTAATTGTAATTATAATTGTAATTGAATTGTAATTGTAATTGTAATTGTAATTGTAATTGTAATTGTAATTGTAATTGTAATTGTAATTGAAATTGTAATTGTAATTGTAATTGTAATTGTAATTGTAATTGTAATTGTAATTGTAATTGTAATGGTAATTGTAATTGTAATTGTAATTGTAATTGTAATTGTAATTGTAATTGTAATTGTAATTGTAATTGTAATTGTAATTGTAATTGTAATTGTAATTGTAATTGTAATTGTAATTGAATTGTAATTGTAATTGCAATTGCAATTGCAATTGTAATTGTAATTGTAATTGTAATTGTAATTGTAATTGTAATTGTAATTGTAATTGTAATTGTAATTGTAATTGTAATTGTAATTGTAATTGTAATTGTAATTGTAATTGTAATTGTAATTGTAATTGTAATTGTAATTGTAATTGTAATTGTAATTGTAATTGTAATTGTAATTGTAATTGTAATTGTAATTGTAATTGTAATTGTAATTGTAATTGTAATTGTAATTGTAATTGTAATTGTAATTGTAATTGTAATTGTAATTGTACATGTAATTGTAATTGTAATTGTAATTGTAATTGTAATTGTAATTGTAATTGTAATTGTAATTGTAATTGTAATTGTAATTGTAATTGTAATTGTAATTGTAATTGTAATTGTAATTGTAATTGTAATTGTAATTGTAATTGTAATTGTAATTGTAATTGCAATTGCAATTGCAATTGTAATTGTAATTGTAATTGTAATTGTAATTGTAATTGTAATTGTAATTGTAATTGTAATTGTAATTGTAATTGTAATTGTAATTGTAATTGTAATTGTAATTGTAATTGTAATTGTAATTGTAATTGTAATTGTAATTGTAATTGTAATTGTAATTGTAATTGTAATTGTAATTGTAATTGTAATTGTAATTTTAATTGTAATTGTAATTGTAATTGTAATTGTTATTGTAATTGTAATTGTAATTGTAATTGTAATTGTAATTGTAACTGTAATTGTAATTGTAATTGTAATTGTAATTGTAATTGTAATTGTAATTGTAATTGTAATTGTAATTGTAATTGTAATTTCAATTGTAATTGTAGTTGTAATTGTAATTGTAATTGTAATTGTAATTGTAATTGTAATTGAATTGTAATTGTAATTGTAATTGTAATTGTAATTGTAATTGTAATTGTAATTGTAATTGTAATTGTAATTGTAATTGTAATTGTAATTGTAATTGTAATTGTAATTGTAATTGTAATTGTAATTGTAATTGTAATTGTAATTGTAATTGTAATTGTAATTGTAATTGTAATTGTAATTGTAATTGTAATTGTAATTGTAATTGTAATTGTAATTGTAATTGTAATTGTAATTGTAATTGTAATTGTAATTGTAATTGTAATTGTAATTGTAATTGTAATTGTAATTGTAATTGTAATTGTAATTGTAATTGTAGTTGTAATTGTAATTGTAATTGTAATTGTAATTGTAATTGTAATTGTAATTGTAATTGTAATTGTAATTGTAATTGTAATTGTAATTGTAATTGTAATTGTAATTGTAATTGTAATTGTAATTGTAATTGTAATTGTAATTGTAATTGTAATTGTAATTGTAATTGTAATTGTAATTGTAATTGTAATTGTAATTGTAATTGTAATTGTAATTGTAATTGTAATTGTAATTGTAATTGTAATTGTAATTGTAATTGTAATTGTAATTGTAATTGTAATTGTAATTGTAATTGTAATTCTAATTGTAATTGTAATTGTAATTTTAATTGTAATTGTAATTGTAATTGTAATTGTTATTGTAATTGTAATTGTAATTGTAATTGTAATTGTAACTGTAATTGTAATTGTAATTGTAATTGTAATTGTAATTGTAATTGTAATTGTAATTGTAATTGTAATTGTAATTGTAATTGAATTGTAATTGTAATTGTAATTGTAATTGTAATTGTAATTGTAATTGTAATTGTAATTGTAATTGTAATTGTAATTGTAATTGTAATTGTAATTGTAATTGTAATTGTAATTGTAATTGTAATTGTAATTGTAATTGTAATTGTAATTGTAATTGTAATTGTAATTGTAATTGTAATTGTAATTGTAATTGTAATTGTAATTGTAATTGAATTGTAATTGTAATTGCAATTGCAATTGCAATTGCAATTGCAATTGCAATTGTAATTGTAATTGTAATTGTAATTGTAATTGTAATTGTAATTGTAATTGTAATTGTAATTGTAATTGTAATTGTAATTGTAATTGTAATTGTAATTGTAATTGTAATTGTAATTGTAATTGTAATTGTAATTGTAATTGTAATTGTAATTGTAATTGTAATTGTAATTGTAATTGTAATTGTAATTGTAATTGTAATTGTAATTGTAATTGTAATTGTAATTGTAATTGTAATTGTAATTGTAATTGTAATTGTAATTGTAATTGTAATTGTAATTCTAATTGTAATTGTAATTGTAATTGTAATTGTAATTGTAATTGTAATTGTAATTGTAATTGTAATTGTAATTGTAATTATAATTGTAATTTTAATTGTAATTGTAATTGTAATTGTAATTGTAATTGTAATTGTAATTGTAATTGTAATTGTAATTGTAATTGTACTTGTAATTGTCATTGTAAATATAATTGTAATTGTAATTGTAATTGTAATTGTAATTGTAATTGTAATTGTAATTGTAATTGTAATTGTAATTGTAATTGTAATTGTAATTGTAATTGTAATTGTAATTGTAATTGTAATTGTAATTGTAATTGTAATTGTAATTGTAATTGTAATTGTAATTGTAATTGTAATTTCAATTGAATTGTAATTGTAATTGTAATTGTAATTGTAATTGTAATTGTAATTGTAATTGTAATTGAAATTGTAATTGTAATTGTAATTGTAATTGTAATTGTAATTGTAATTGTAATTGTAATTGTAATTGTAATTGTAATTGTAATTGTAATTGTAATTGTAATTGTAATTGTAATTGTAATTGTAATTGTAATTGTAATTGTAATTGTAATTGTAATTGTAATTGTAATTGTAATTGTAATTGTAATTGTAATTGTAATTGTAATTGTAATTGTAATTGTAATTGTAATTGTAATTGTAATTGTAATTGTAATTGTAATTGTAATTGTAATTGTAATTGTAATTGAATTGTAATTGCAATTGCAATTGCAATTGCAATTGCAATTGTAATTGTAATTGTAATTGTAATTGTAATTGTAATTGTAATTGTAATTGTAATTGTAATTGTAATTGTAATTGTAATTGTAATTGTAATTGTAATTGTAATTGTAATTGTAATTGTAATTGTAATTGTAATTGTAATTGTAATTGTAATTGTAATTGTAATTGTAATTGTAATTGTAATTGTAATTGTAATTGTAATTGTAATTGTAATTGTAATTGTAATTGTAATTGTAATTGTAATTGTAATTGTAATTGTAATTGTAATTGTAATTGTAATTGTAATTGTAATTGTAATTGTAATTGTAATTGTAATTGTAATTGTAATTGTAATTGTAATTGTAATTGTAATTGTAATTGTAATTGTAATTGTAATTGTAATTGTAATTGTAATTGTAATTGTAATTGTAATTGTAATTGTAATTGTAATTGTAATTGTAATTGTAATTGTAATTGTAATTGTAATTGTAATTGTAATTGTAATTGTAATTGTAATTGTAATTGTAATTGTAATTGTAATTGTAATTGTTATTGTAATTGTAATTGTAATTGTAATTGTAATTGTAATTGTAATTGTAATTTTAATTGTAATTGTAATTGTAATTGTAATTGTAATTGTAATTGTAATTGTAATTGTAATTGTAATTGTAATTGTAATTGTAATTGTAATTGTAATTGTAATTGTAATTGTAATTGTAATTGTAATTGTAATTGTAATTGTAATTGTAATTGTAATTGTAATTGTAATTGTAATTGTAATTGTAATTGTAATTGTAATTGTAATTGTAATTGTAATTGTAATTGTAATTGTAATTGTAATTGTAATTGTAATTGTAATTGTAATTGTAATTGTAATTGTAATTGTAATTGTAATTGTAATTGTCATTGTAATTGTAATTGTAATTGTAATTGTAATTGTAATTGTAATTGTAATTGTAATTGTAATTGTAATTGTAATTTTAATTGTAATTGTAATTGTTATTGTAATTGTTATTGTAATTGTAATTGTAATTGTAATTGTAATTGTAATTGTAATTGTAATTGTCACTGTAATTGTAATTGTAAATGTAATTGTAATTGTGATTGTAATTGTAATTGTAATTGTAATTTCAATTGTAATTGTAGTTGTAATTGTAATTGTAATTGTAATTGTAATTGTAATTGTAATTGTAATTGTAATTGTAATTGAATTGTAATTGTAATTGTAATTGTAATTGTAATTGTAATTGTAATTGTAATTGTAATTGTAATTGTAATTGTAATTGTAATTGTAATTGTAATTGTAATTGTAATTGTAATTGTAATTGTAATTGTAATTGTAATTGTAATTGTAATTGTAATTGTAATTGTAATTGTAATTGTAATTGTAATTGTAATTGTAATTGTAATTGTAATTGTAATTGTAATTGTAATTGTAATTGTAATTGTAATTGTAATTGTAATTGTAATTGTAATTGTAATTGTAATTGTAATTGTAATTGTAATTGTAATTGTAATTGTAATTGTAATTGTAATTGTAATTGTAATTGTAATTGTAATTGTAATTGTAATTGTAATTGTAATTGTAATTGTAATTGTAATTGTAATTGTAATTGTAATTGTAATTGTAATTGTAATTGTTATTGTAATTGTAATTGTAATTGTAATTGTAATTGTAATTGTAATTGTAATTTTAATTGTAATTGTAATTGTAATTGTAATTGTAATTCTAATTGTAATTGTAATTGTAATTGTAATTGTAATTGTAATTGTAATTGTAATTGTAATTGTAATTGTAATTGTAATTGTAATTGTAATTGTAATTGTAATTGTAATTGTAATTGTAATTGTAATTGTAATTGTAATTGTAATTGTAATTGTAATTGTAATTGTAATTGTAATTGTAATTGTAATTGTAATTGTAATTGTAATTGTAATTGTAATTGTAATTGTAATTGTAATTGTAATTGTAATTGTAATTGTAATTGTAATTGTAATTGTAATTGTAATTGTAATTGTAATTGTAATTGTAATTGTAATTGTAATTGTAATTGTAATTGTAATTGTAATTGTAATTTTAATTGTAATTGTAATTGTTATTGTAATTGTTATTGTAATTGTAATTGTAATTGTAATTGTAATTGTAATTGTAATTGTAATTGTCACTGTAATTGTAATTGTAAATGTAATTGTAATTGTGATTGTAATTGTAATTGTAATTGTAATTTCAATTGTAATTGTAGTTGTAATTGTAATTGTAATTGTAATTGTAATTGTAATTGTAATTGTAATTGTAATTGAATTGTAATTGTAATTGTAATTGTAATTGTAATTGTAATTGTAATTGTAATTGTAATTGTAATTGTAATTGTAATTGTAATTGTAATTGTAATTGTAATTGTAATTGTCATTGTAATTGTAATTGTAATTGTAATTGTAATTGTAATTGTAATTGTAATTGTAATTGTAATTGTAATTGTAATTGTAATTGTAATTGTAATTGTAATTGTAATTGTAATTGTAATTGTAATTGTAATTGTAATTGTAATTGTAATTGTAATTGTAATTGTAATTGTAATTGTAATTGTAATTGTAATTGTAATTGTAATTGTAATTGTAATTGTAATTGTAATTGTAATTGTAATTGTAATTGTAATTGTAATTGTAATTGTAATTGTAATTGTAATTGTAATTGTAATTGTAATTGTAATTGTAATTGTAATTGTAATTGTAATTGTAATTGTAATTGTAATTGTAATTGTAATTGTAATTGTAATTGTAATTGTAATTGTAATTGTAATTGTAATTGTAATTGTAATTGTAATTGTAATTGTAATTGTAATTGTAATTTTAATTGTAATTGTAATTGTAATTGTAATTGTAATTGTAATTGTAATTGTAATTGTAATTGTAATTGTAATTGTAATTGTAATTGTAATTGTAATTGTAATTGTAATTGTAATTGTAATTGTAATTGTAATTGTAATTGTAATTGTAATTGTAATTGTAATTGTAATTGTAATTGTAATTGTAATTGTAATTGTAATTGTAATTGTAATTGTAATTGTAATTGTAATTGTAATTGTAATTGTAATTGTAATTGTAATTGTAATTGTAATTGTAATTGTAATTGTAATTGTAATTGTAATTGTAATTGTAATTGTAATTGTAATTGTAATTGTAATTGTAATTGTAATTGTAATTGTAATTGTAATTGTAATTGTAATTGTAATTGTAATTGTAATTGTAATTGTAATTGTAATTGTAATTGTAATTGTAATTGTAATTGTAATTGTAATTGTAATTGTAATTGTAATTGTAATTGTAATTGTAATTGTAATTGTAATTGTAATTGTAATTGTAATTGTAATTGTAATTGTAATTGTAATTGTAATTGTAATTGTAATTGTAATTGTAATTGTAATTGTAATTGTAATTGTAATTGTAATTGTAATTGTAATTGTAATTGTAATTGTAATTGTAATTGTAATTGTAATTGTAATTGTAATTGCAATTGTAATTTTAATTGTAATTGTAATTGTAATTGTAATTGTTATTGTAATTGTAATTGTAATTGTAATTGTAATTGTAATTGTAACTGTAATTGTAATTGTAATTGTAATTGTAATTGTAATTGTAATTGTAATTGTAATTGTAATTGTAATTGTAATTTCAATTGTAATTGTAGTTGTAATTGTAATTGTAATTGTAATTGTAATTGTAATTGTAATTGAATTGTAATTGTAATTGTAATTGTAATTGTAATTGTAATTGTAATTGTAATTGTAATTGTAATTGTAATTGTAATTGTAATTGTAATTGTAATTGTAATTGTAATTGTAATTGTAATTGTAATTGTAATTGTAATTGTAATTGTAATTGTAATTGTAATTGTAATTGTAATTGTAATTGTAATTGTAATTGTAATTGTAATTGTAATTGTAATTGTAATTGTAATTGTAATTGTAATTGTAATTGTAATTGTAATTGTAATTGTAATTGTAATTGAATTGTAATTGTAATTGCAATTGCAATTGGAATTGGAATTGGAATTGGAATTGGAATTGTAATTGTAATTGTAATTGTAATTGTAATTGTAATTGTAATTGTAATTGTAATTGTAATTGTAATTGTAATTGTAATTGTAATTGTAATTGTAATTGTAATTGTAATTGTAATTGTAATTGTAATTGTAATTGTAATTGTAATTGTAATTGTAATTGTAATTGTAATTTTAATTGTAATTGTAATTGTAATTGTAATTGTTATTGTAATTGTAATTGTAATTGTAATTGTAATTGTAATTGTAACTGTAATTGTAATTGTAATTGTAATTGTAATTGTAATTGTAATTGTAATTGTAATTGTAATTGTAATTGTAATTGTAATTTCAATTGTAATTGTAGTTGTAATTGTAATTGTAATTGTAATTGTAATTGTAATTGTAATTGAATTGTAATTGTAATTGTAATTGTAATTGTAATTGTAATTGTAATTGTAATTGTAATTGTAATTGTAATTGTAATTGTAATTGTAATTGTAATTGTAATTGTAATTGTAATTACAATTCCAATTCCAATTACAATTACAATTACAATTACAATTACAATTACAATTACAATTTCAATTACAATTAAAATTACAATTACAATTACAATTACAATTACAATTACAATTACAATTACAATTACAATTACAATTACAATTACAATTACAATTACAATTACAATTACAATTACAATTACAATTACAATTACAATTACAATTACAATTACAATTACAATTCAATTACAATTACAGTTACAATTACAATTACAATTACAATTACAATTACAATTACAATTACAATTACAATTACAATTACAATTACAATTACAATTACAATTACAATTACAATTACAATTACAATTACAATTACAATTACAATTACAATTACAATTGCAATTACAATTACAATTACAATTACAATTACAATTACAATTACAATTACAAATACAATTACAATTACAATTACAATTACATTTACAATTACAATTACAATTACAATTACAATTACAATTACAATTACAATTACAATTACAATTACAATTGCAACTACAATTACAATTACAATTACAATTACAATTACAATTACAATTACAATTACAATTACAATTACAATTACAATTACAATTACAATTACAATTAAAATTACAATTACAATTACAATTACAATTACAATTACAATTACAATTACAATTACAATTACAATTACAATTACAATTACAATTACAATTACAATTACAATTACAATTACAATTACAATTACAATTACAATTACAATTACAATTACAATTACAATTACAATTACAATTGCAATTACAATTACAATTACAATTACAATTACAATTACAATTACAATTACAATTACAATTACAATTACAATTACAATTACAATTACAATTACAATTACAATTACAATTACAATCACAATTACAATTACAATTACAATTATAGTTACATTTACAATTACAATTACAATTCCCATTACAATTACAATTACAATTACACTTACAATTACAATTACAATTACAATTACAATTACAATTACAATTACAATTACAATTACAATTACAATTACAATTACAATTACAATTACAATTACAATTACAATTACAATTACAATTACAATTAAAATTACAATTACAATTACAATTACAATTACAATTACAATTACAATTACAATTACAATTACAATTACAATTACAATTACAATTATAATTACAATTACAATTACAATTACAATTACAATTACAATTACAATTAAAATTACAATTACAATTACAATTACAATTACAATTACAATTACAATTACACTTACAATTACAATTAAAATTACAATTACAATTACAATTACAATTACAATTACAATTACAATTACAATTACAATTACAATTACAATTACAATTACAATTACAATTACAATTACAATTACAATTACAATTACAATTACAATTACAATTACAATTACAATTACAATTACAATTACAATTACAATTACAATTACAATTACAATTACAATTACAATTACAAATACAATTACAATTACAATTACAATTACAATTACAATTACAATTACAAATACAATTACAGTTACAATTACAATTACAATTACTATTACAATTACAATTACAATTACAATTACAATTACAATTACAATTACAATTACAATTACAATTACAATTACAATTACAATTACAATTACAATTACAATTACAATTACAATTACAATTACAATTACAGTTACAGTTACAATTACAATTACAATTACAATTACAATTACAATTACAATTACAATTACAATTACAATTACAATTACAATTACAATTACAATTACAATTACAATTACAATTACAATTACAATTACAATTACAATTACAATTACAATTACAATTACAATTACAATTACAATTACAATTACAATTACAATTACAATTACAATTACAATTACAATTACAATTACAATTACAATTACAATTACAATTACAATTACAATTACAATTACAATTACAATTACAATTACAATTACAAT
>CATVIB010000465.1:0-35229 GCA_958336395.1 Ctenicera cuprea
GAAAAATTCTAGTAGGCCATGAACTGATGAAAGTAAAACAAAACACTACTTTTATTTAAGAAAGAAGAGATTTGGTTTCAATTATGGCTAGAATAGACCACTACATGTTTCGTTCTTGTTTGAACTCATCAGGTGGACATAATTCTAACCATAATTAAAACCAAAAGCAAACAAGCAGAAAGTATAACATTAAAGGGGAATTACACTAGTAACGCCCTCTATGATGTGCGGCGAGAAAAAGTTGCAAAGCAACAAACCGGCAAAGTTGCGATCGAAACCTGCTAAGCAGGTATCTGCGATCGCACCGGCCTCTAAGCACAAAACACAGAAACGCCCGTGTGGCAAGAAATAAGAAAGAAGAGATTTGGTTTCAATTATGGCTAGAATAGACCACTATATGTTTCGTTCTTATTTGAACTCATCAGGTGGACATAATTCTAACCATAATTAAAACCAAAAGCAAACAAGCAGATATATGCCAGAAAGTATAACATTAAAGGGGAATTACACTAGTAACACCCTCTATGATGTGCGGCGAGAAAAACCACTACATGTTTCGTTCTTATTTGAACTCATCAGGTTTCGATCGCAACTTTTGCCGGTTTGTTGCTTTGCAACTTTTTCTCGCCGCACATCATAGAGGGCGTTACTAGTGTAATTCCCCTTTAATGTTATACTTTCTGGCATATATCTGCTTGTTTGCTTTTGGTTTTAATGATGGTTAAAATTATGTCCACCTGATGAGTTCAAATAAGAACGAAACATGTAGTGGTCTATTCTAGCCATAATTGAAAACAAATCTCTTCTTTCTTATTTCTTGCCACACGGGCGTTTCTGTGTTTTGTGCTTAGAGGCCGGTGCGATCGCAGATACCTGCTTAGCAGGTTTCGATCGCAACTTTGCCGGTTTGTTGCTTTGCAACTTTTTCTCGCCGCACATCATAGAGGGCGTTACTAGTGTAATTCCCCTTTAATGTTACTACTTTTATTTACTTTTACCTTTAGATATATTAGGTATGCGAAAATTTCAGAAAACTTTGTTTTGAGCGTAGGCAGCAGGTTAAGTTATTTTTCACAAAAACAAATAAATGACACAGTTACTAACTAATACACAGATTAAAGAGTTTATTTTAGACGAGCTTCTAAGCATGTTTACAAAGGTGTCAAATGTTTTGAACATTTATTTATTAATTGTTTGTATTAGTGTAGTTCTAGTGTTATCTGTTGTAGTTATTTAACCTGTTATTCAAATTTGTTATGTCAGTTGCAAACATAAAAACTGCAAGTAGAATTTTCAGTAAATTGTGTATGTTAGAAAATTTGTCATTAATAATAACACTAGAACTGCACTAATACAAACAATTATTAACTAAATGTTCAAAACATTTGACACTTTTGTAAAACATGCTCAGAAGCTCGTCTAAAATAAACTCTTTAATCTGTGTGTTAGTAATTGTGTCATTCGTTGGTTTTTGTAAAAAAATAACTTAACCTGCTGCCTACGCTCAAAACAAAGTTTCCTGAAATTTTCGCGTACCTAATGTATCTAAAGACCAAAGTAAGTAAAAGTAGTGTTTTGTTTTAATTCCATCAGTTCATAGCCTACTAGAATTTTTTCAAAATAAATTAAATGACGTGGTCTTTCCATGGCACTCTTATGCAATTTTTATTTTCTGTAATAAAATGCTCAGACATAAACAAAATGCAAAGTGTGACACATCGTTGAAATCAGAGTTAAAAACTCTATTCAAATATAAAAAAATTTAAAATGCCGACCATCAGAAAATGAATTGTTGACAGTCGAAAATGAGCTATGGTAACAGTTATACCAAATCTGATCAAAAAATTAGATTCAGCATAAAAAAGTGTCCTAATAATGCATGAACTAGAAATACGTAATATAAATGACAAATGAGTTGCAGCCGAAAACAGAAAAACCAAAATTTCAGTTTTTTTTTAGTTTATTCAGAAACTAAGCAAGATAGCTCCAATTTATTTTCAGATTATTAATGGGCATAAAAGTCCACAACTTTTCTCTAATTTAACCATCGTCGCATCTCTTCAAATAAGCGAGATTCCCATAGTTAACACGCAATTTGATATACAGGGTCGCTATTATGTATGGGACCAAAGCTCCCCTGGTCAAACGGTTTGAGATATGCATTTCAGATTTGGTATATGTTAATTTGAGGTTATTTTGCATATTCTGAAGTAAAAAAAATCTAAAGGAGACAAATCTGGTGACCGAGCGGGGCACTCCACGGTTCCACTTCTCCCGATTAATGCAATGGTTACTAGGTTTCACTAAATGTGCGGCGACGAATTAAGCATGCCTCAAATGTTTTTTTTAATTTTTGTGCGTTATTTTTTTATGTAACCCTATACATGTTTAATATTTCTAAAAAGAGAAAAAAATAAGCTTTCTATTTATGTATCACACAGCCTAGGTTTCTATTAGTGATGTAATAAAGACTGGTGATTGCACTCTATTCAATTGTTTTCATCCTCAAACTTTGACAATCTCAGGGCTCTTTGTAAGTTTTATCAACAGATGGCGCAGCTGTAAACGTCATTTTTATTTTAAAATAAATAAAAAAGTAAGAAGTGTTTTGATTTATTTATTATCACGGTAATATTATAGGCAAAAAATGCGAAAATACTGTTGTTTGTGCAGTCTATCAAAGGGCGATAACAAAAACTTATCATTATTTGCTACTCCCAAGGTGAATTTAGCTATTTTGGTTACCTATAATTGCTAATTTTAATGGAATTACAGACTAAAACAAAACGCGAGAATTGGAGTCGAAATTTTAAAAATTAACAATAACATGCCAAAAAGAAGGCAGGAAACGAAATAGTTCCCGTAAATCTAAGCAATATGCAAAGCTTGCAAAACTACAGTAGTAATTTTTCATAAATTGTTAAGCATCAATTATATAAATTTAATTTCACTTACCTATTATCATAAATTAAGAAGCTATTAGTCTAGTAACTATTATTAATGCGGTTTCCTTTTAGGCTTTGCACTATAATACCAGCTTGTGGTGATTTGTTTGTCCAATATTGTTGGTTGTTGGTATTTTGTGGATTACGCCTTTTTTTCAACTAAAAACCACCACAAAAATAACTACAATATAAACATTACGTAAAAATGTTGAATAAATGTTTCACTTACTTGCATATTTCATTAATAAAAGTAAGAACAAAATTAGCTAGTTAACATAACCTTAATAAATAAGTGTTGTGCACATGTTCAAAAAGCGCCAAATTTGAAATATACCTTAAATTTGAAGTTTTAAGAGCGCCATCTATGCGCAAATCTTATAAAGAGCCCTGACATTGTCAAACTCGGAGGATGAATTTTTTATATGGCAAATAGTGAAAGTTGAAGCACCATACTCTTTATACATCACTTTTCTATTTAAAAAAATTCAAGATGGCGACCGCACTTAAAAACTACATGCAAAATAATTTTTTTTTTACTTCAGAATATGCAAAATAACCTCAAATTAACATATACCAAATATGAAACGCATATCTCAAACCGTTTGACCAGGGGAGCTTTGGTCCCATACATAATAGCGACCCTGTATATATATTAGCGAGTTTTATTACGGCCGTGCCGCGTCTCGCTTCCCAAACGCCATTTACTTCTATCTAACCAAACTCCTTCTTCTAATCGTCTGGATTCCATAGCTTCCTTTACCTCTGCTCTCCAACTTCGGCGAGGTCTACCCCGTTTTCGACGTTCCGGTGATATCCATTCCCAAACTTTCTTCGGCCACCTGTCATCATCCATTCGTTCTAAATGTCCGTACTAGATGAGCCGTTTAGTTTCTATAGTATTGATTATAGTAGCATCCACCTCCATTCGCTGTCTTATTTCTTCGTTTCGCATGTGTTGTAGCTTAGATACACCACAGCTCCGCCTCCAATAATCCATTTCCAGGGCCATTAGACGGTTTTTATTTCGCTGATTAATGTCCCATACCTCTGATCCATATGTAGTGATGCTTTCACTTGTAGTCTTATATATTGTTGTCTTCGTTTTTTTGTAATTTTATCGTTCCAGAGTACGGTGTTCAGCAGTCGAATGGCTCTCCTTCCTTGGGCTATTTTAAAATCAATGTCTGCTTCACTTCCTGGTGTACTTGAAAATAGAACTCCAAGGTAGCGACAATTGAGCAAATACGTCGCCACTAATATTCAGGTCCATACCATCGTCTCCAATTACTAGGTGATCAGTCTTCTGCAAAGTAATCTCCAGGCCCCATTTTTATACTATTCCTGGAGCTTGCGTAACATATGGTTCGAGTCGTCTACGTCTTCAGTAATAATGTCTTGGTCGTCAGCAAACAGTAATGTGCTAAGTATATACCACCACACTTTCTTCTCCACTATATTAAGGCTTCGTTAAGATAAATAGATTACTAATGTTGGAGTTTTTCATGCATTCCCACAGTTTTCTTTGAAGTACACCGTCGTATGCCTTCTTAATATCTATGAAGGTAAGATGTATTTGTCTTCCGCGTGCACTCTTCTTTTCAATAATTTGTCTTAGTATGAATATGTTATCGATACATGATCGTCCAGATCTAAAGCCGCTCTTCATTCATCTCTTCCTCTATTTTTTCTTTCGGTATTTTTCCGTATATTCTGGACATCGAGCTGATCACACTAATGCCCCTGTAATTCTTGAAGTCAGTTCTATTACCTTTCTTGTAGATTGAAGTAATATACGCTTACTTCCATTTTTTGGATACTTTCTCACCTTTCAGACATTTGTTGAATAGTTTGGCTAAAATGCTAAACAGCTGTGTTGGAGCAGCCTTTATAAGTTTAATGGGAATATTTCCCGGTCCGGGTGCTTCGCCATTTTTCATGTTATTTACGGCTTTACGGGAGAGTGGCGGTAGCTCAGAGGTTGGGCGCTCAGTCTCTAACGCTGAAGGTCTAGGGTTCGATTCCCCGCCGAAGCCATGCAGCAATAAAAATCTATGCCGCAACCCGCCACTTCTTCTTCTTCAGGTGCCGTCTCCGTCTCGAAGGTTGGCAATCATCATTGCTATGCCACTCACATTCCCCAATCCGGTGTAGGCAGCCGTGGGGTCTTAATGCTTGAAACCTTCTCTGGAATTTAATTGTTCGGATTCGACGTTAAACTGTAGGTCCCCCGTAATCCACCTTAGCGCTAAGGAGAGTACGTGGCAGAGAAGAGTGCCGGTGCCCAGCAGTGGGACGTAAAGGCTGATTACAACGGCTTTTACTACATCATCTATCTCTATTTGTGGAATATCATTAGGGGGGTGTATTTCATGTATTTCTTCTTCTTTATCTTCTGTTTCAATAAACTCTGCTTTATCTTCTCTTAGTAGTTTCTTATAGTATTCTCTCCATGTGATCAGATCGATACCTCCGTTATTCAAATTCTCTGCCCGTATTTCTTTTAGGGTTCTCCACGGTTCATTAGACCTTGTGTTACCTCTGCATCCATTTATTTCTTGACGTTTGTTCTTCCATGCTTCGTTTTTTGCATATGCTACCGTTTTCTTCACTTCACTGTTTATTCTCGCGTATGCTTTTTTATCTTCGCTTCGCTGTCGTGTTTAACCACTTTATGTAGGCTTCTTTTTTACTGTCAACAAGGTTTTCTATTTCTTGAGTCCACCACACATTAATGATACACTTTCTTGTTCTTGTATTTTCCTTCAGGGCTTCAAATGCTGCTTCATGAATTATCTTTTCGATTTCGTCATATATTTGTTGTGCTGACGGCTCTTCTATGTATCGTAGTTTATTTGCTAATCCTAATTTACACTCACCGGCACGAAAAACGGGCCATCCAACTTTTTAAGTAAATGATGTTTTTTTTATAGTAATAACATAAAAAATACTAAAGTTTTAAATTTTAACTTCTTTCCTAATCTGTTTAGATTCGATTGTAACAAAAAACTGCTTTCAATTTGTTTTTAAGAAGTAAGTAGTAGTAGCTTGGGAGTAATTGTTTAAGATTGTTGTTGTTGAGGAAAGTTTTATTCACAGACGAGTCCAGGTTTTCTCTGCGATCTCCCGATGGCAGTGAAAGAGTATGGCGAAGAGCGATTTGCTGAATGTACCTTTAGCCCTAGAGTCAGCTACCAAGGAGGTGCAGTTGTGGTTTGGGCTGGAATTTCTTTAACGGCACATACAGAGTTGTACATCGTTCCAGGAGGCTCCCTGACAACTGTCCGGTATGTTAATGAGATTCTTCAAGATTTTGTTGTTCCATATGCTCCTCTTGTTGGAGATAATTTTCTCTTGATGCATGATAATGCAAGACCTCACACCGCAAGAGTCACTCAACAATATTTGGACGAAGTTAACATCCCCGTTATGGAGTGGCCAGCAGTAAGTCCAGATGCCAATCCCATTGAACATGTTTGGGACATGCTTATTCGAAGAATTCAAAGTCGTGTTCCTGCTCCTTTGACTTTGAATGAGTTGCAGCAAGCACTTTTAGAGGAATGGGAACTTATTCTTCAGGTAGACATTACACACTTAATTTTAGGGATGCCCCGACGAATGTGAGAAATTGTTAATGCACGTGGAGGCAATACACGCTATTGAAAAACTTTTCCTGATTGTTGGCATAAGAATTGTTCGTGATTTTATTGTTTAAACGCCTTTTTGCTGCAAAACCAAAATGTTGCAATGTTGCTGTTGTTGACTTTTTTCATTTTGTCTTGAAAGCAGTTTTTTTACTTTAAATAAACAGTTAATAATCTTTAAAATTAATTAAAACAAGTTGTTTTGTTTGTTTTTAGACAATAGTTTGAGTATTTATTTATAAAAATCTAAAATTTTCCGTTTTTGTAAGAAAAACTAAGGTGGGCCCGTTTTTCGTGCCGGTGAGTGTATATAGAAATTTTGTCGACTCGTTTTGTAGTCCCACTAAGTTATATTTTCTTTCTATTTTTCGCACAACATTTTTGAAAATTTTGAAATTGATTAATTATTTATTCAAAAACGCCAACCCAAATTGTTATAAACTTTAAACAGTTTCACAGCCTGTTTAAAGTAATTTATTTAGATTAACAAGAATTTTCAACCATATTAAAATTACGAAAAAAAAACGATACTTAAACAACACATTTTCGGGGAGTTACGTGATTTTAACTATCGCTATCAATTAGCTCTAGTTAAAAAATATATTTTACACTCTTTGCATATTTTTGATAATTCTATAAATAAAGTTGTTATAACTATTTTTGATCCGAGGTCGTGAGCGCATTACCTATCTAGCGCCTTTACGTAGTCGGCGCGCGCGCCACATATATTCCACGCCTTGGGTCTGAATCGAGCGGCTTGTACCGGCTAGAGATGAGTAGATGTAAATTTCAATCACTTCTTGACAATATTTAAAACGTAAAAAGTATGGGAAAGTAGCAGCGCCCTGTTTCCCCCAATTTTTGGCTTTCTTTCGTTTTTTCAGAGGATTCTCTTTCCGGGAGCACCTCTCAATCTCTAGACCGACTCATCGGAGGAAGCATTTAGAGTTACAAAAAAAACGGGGGGGGGGGGGGGTAGCTCACGGATTTTGCTAGTATTACTGAAGAGAAGAAACCAATAACAAATTTCACCATTGTAAATTAATTTAAGTTGTTGTTTTCTTCATAAAATTATACACCACAAACGAAAAACAAGTATGGATCCGTTATCTAATTACGGCAGAGATTCAACCAATTAATAATAATAATAATAATAATTATCTTTATTTTCCACATTCGCAGAGACAAAAATTAACATACATAATTGAGAAAAAAACAAAAAATAATTAATTATAATAACTATAATAAAAAAAAACATGCAAACGAATGAGAAAATCACAAGGTTGCAGTTCAACTGTAGCAGCTGCTACATTTGATCTTCCACTGCAGCCTTGGATAAAACAAAAGGCGAAAAATAATAAATGCCTAAATTAAAACTAAACTAAACTAAACTAAACAAAGAATAAAATAAAAAATAAATTATTCTGCAGGCCGAAGAGCAGTTGAACCAACACAGCGGGACTGTATAGTTACACACGTAAATAGTTCAGCTAATTTGTAATTTGTCGATGAAACAACATTTGACGGTACCGAAGCTTAAATAACAATTTGGGATAAGTTTTTATATTTTGAGGAATTTCGGTGTACACTTTATAAATATTAAAAGAAAAAGAACCTTCAAACAGACTAGTTCGATGAGAAGGTGGAGTAATGCCACCTTTAAACCTAAGATTTAAATTGTGTACATCGGTTCGAAACGAAATTTTGTTATATAAATACAGCGGACTTTTTTCTAAAATTATTCGATGATAGAGACAGGCAGCATGCAGCAGCCTTCTGTTTTGCATGTTAAGCCAAGATAATTCCGATAATTTATGAGATATATGATCATATTTCCTAATTCCAAATATTAATCGTAAACATGAATTTTGAACTCTTTGTATGCGTTGAGCAAAATAATTAGTAATACAAGGACCGTATATTTGCGAACAATACGAGAAATGACACAAAACAAGAGATTCGCACAGTAAAGCCTTTATTTTTTGAGAAAGGTAGTGCCTGTGGGGATAAATTAACTTTAAATTAGTATAGGCTTGTTTTATGTATTTTGTAACTTGTGTTTTGTATCTGAAACTGTTATCAATAACTAGTCCTAAGTTCCTAGCTTCGTCTTTAATAGGGATCGCCACATCATTGATGCTGAGATTCACCAGATTCTTTATGCCCAGAAGCTTTTGTGCGTTACCAAATAACTGTATACTTGACTTTGTGGGGTTGATTATCAATGAATGTTTAAATGAAATGTCATTTATAGAATTTAAATCTTCCTGAATATTTTTCAAAGCAAACTGTAAATTTTCGATTGTAAATGAGTAATACAATTGAGTATCGTCTGCATACATATGAATGGAGCACGTTTCAACACACTTATAAAAACGACTTGTATAAATTATAAATAATAAGGCATTGGCTTGAGACAGTATTGTTGAAAAAATGCAAATAATGAATTAAACCTCTCTTTTGTATAATTTTATCAAATTTAGCTACTTTAGATTACACAACAGACTAGAAAAAAAGGACACAACGTACGACGAAGTACTATAACCTTATCATACTCCGGATTTGCAACGTTACAGCACATTATTGCAATAATAATTTCAACTGTCAATTATGAAATCAAGATAAAGTGGTGCCATTTTAATTTAACTTAACTTAACTACTCGCATGCACATATTTCTAATAATACGTAGTATGGGTAGACATGTAGATATGACCAAGCTATTTAAAATAGCTGCAGCCGCTAATCTAATAAATTAGATAATCAAAGTTCTACAAGCCGCTGCATCCGGCGCGGCTGAGGTATTTTTTTCTATTGTATTTATTTATCAGTTTTATACGTATAAACATCTTTCATATTTATCGAAATAGGGCGCATTAACCAATGCATTTCACCAATCTTGGCCAGAATTACAAATCTAGCAATGCAAGAAGGCACTCTAGCCAGGTCCTTTAGGCCCAAACTACAAGTGCGCATAGTATTTTAGTCCATCGGTGCTAGTTGATTTTATTTTGACATAAATTCACAAGAACTTTATTTTAAATTTATGTATTTTGTCAAACAATAATAAATTACATCGTTAAAACCCCAACAATAAATATACATAAGTCGTGCTGTTGTACTATCACGTAACAACATTTAAAAAATATTTTTCGGTATTTAATCAAAAGTTAAATCCGTGCCTGCTAAATTATCCTTTTGCCATTGATTAAATGTCTCGATTAATTCGGGCGTCATTTCAGCTTTGTAACCACCAACTTTACCACTTCTTATGAATTTATTTTCCGCAACCATTAAACCCTGATTTTTGGCGTACATGTTAATCAAACCCATCATGTTCACAGCAGGATTTTTCTTCATCGATTCAAAGCTCAGATAGTTGGCGAGCTTTTCAACTTGTTCGTCAGTTATATGTTTTTCAAGAAAATTTGCCACTTTCCTAATTACGCCAGGAAGATCATCTTTCATTTCTTTGAATTTGACAAACAGAACATTTGAGCGATGCTTTTGCTCCCAGGTGCTCAATACCGATTTCCAGTATGGTCCAAAAACACCTAAAAATAAATTACATGTTATAGAAATGGTCAAAATTGATATATAGGTAAATGGATAAACGGTGATAGATGTCGCTAGAGACATCTATAAATAATGTACGGTGGGGGATTAAAGTATAGTAAAGCTACAAATCAACGCAAAATTAAGATGAACCGGCTAAGCTGGTATCAAACCGCTATCTAGGTGGGCCTCTGTGTACAAATAAGAACTGCATCGTAATAGCGACATTTACCACCGTTTATGTTATTGTTGGCACGCCTTAACTGCTTTCGATGCTTGCGTTTACAAATAGGAACTATACCTGACTGAAGAGTCCGAATAAGGACGAAACGCGTCTTAGGTTCTTCTTATTTGTAAATTTGAGCATCTTTTTTTAGGTAAATGGATGTTTATTACACTCACTTCTTCCTGATAAAAATAATTTAGCCATATCATCAAGCGTTCCCTTGAAGCCTTCCATCAATCTGCAATGGTGGTAATAAGAAACAAAAGTGTCGTGTGGATTTCTAAGAATGCTGATAATCTGGAATAACATAGACGCTTTCGTAGATAGATATTTACCTTTTAAATTATTTTTTTATAAATACAAAAGGTATTACCTTGGGTTTCTTTGTACCATTTCTGATCTGCTCAGGCAGCAACGACCAATGCAAATGAGACTTGAAAACCCGAGGGCTTTGATGTTTTTCTATAAATTCCCATGGATGACAACCATACCAGAGTTCACTGTTGACTACGCTGCAGTCAGCATAAACAGGAGTTCTGAAAACCATATCAAAACGTTACGAATTTGCAGATTTGCACCCCTAAATGGTTTCTTTTCTTACTCAAACAGTGGAACTCGTACAACTACGTCAATCTCAGCGTTTTCATAATCAAGATTGTTAGCTATCAGCCAAACCATTTCTTGTAACCATGTTGTACCTGTTAAAATATTTTAGGTTTAGACTGGCCAATGAAATGACGGTTATTTATTTATTTATAGTCAGAAATCAATTGCATAAAACTTTACCTGTTTTCAAATGTCCAACAATAAAGACGTCTTCGTCTCTCACTTCAAATTTTCTTATTTTTTCTTACCAATCTATGTACATAGCTGGCAAACAAAAATTGTCTTCCCCAACTTCCACAAAACCAGTGCTACGAATTGCAGAGGTAAAGTTTCTGTTTAGGATACGATCCACTGCTGTATCATTTCCAATTTTTCTTATGCTTGCTGCCATCTTGTTACATTTAGAACTTAGACCGTTACTACGACACCTCAAATATCTTACCGTTTTTATACTTTCGTAAATCTTATCTTTATTTACCCGATTAACTATTGAATTTCGTAAAGTACTTTGAACAGTTCAGTGGACTAATAAGATTCGATTATAAATGTAATGATATCAATTATACACAAAAATTTCAAATTAATTAAAATAGTTTCTTAATTGCTTGCAGCTCTGCAAAATCACTTCCTTATAAGTATCTCCGCATCACATCATTGTCATCAACGAAAGCGGTGATTTTTTCAGCGATTAAATACTGTAAACAGTTTAATTACAAGCTGTTTAGAATTAAGACTATAGTCATACAAACATTTACATCCAAAACTCCTAAAGTGTAATAAAATCACACCTTTGGTATATTTACTTGAAACAGTGGCTCGTGAGGTAAAGCGCTTTACCTCCAATAATGTGTAAAAAACAAATTTTATTGTTTTATGATTAAAGGTATTTATATCGATATAAATTAAAAACTCGTTAGTAATAAAATTGTTCTACAAAGCGCGATCGTAAAAATTACAATAATGCCCGTTATCCAACACAACTATATAGTCGAGTGAAGCAATGATGAAGACTTCCGCTATCGCTGCATTCAAGTACGTTGTTGCCATGACAATGTATCCCCCACCGCCGCGCCGCACCTACTACTATATATTTACAGCGGTTCACCTCAGAGCCCTTCGTAAATACCACTGGTTAAGTAGGAGTTATTATTTTGAAAAACTATTCTAATGCCCTTGTATTTTCATCAGTAAGGAAAACTCCTATGAAGCAAATTGGATTCAAATGCTTCTCTGAAAAATTACAGGCGATTACTCTTAATCTCTTCAAATTTGATATATAGTCGCTCTTAATAAGTTACTGTGTACTTTTTATTATAATCGGTTTTCTTGGAACAAGTTTTTTCAAGGTCACCTGACTATATAAAAAAAGTTCTAAAAGGCAGAATAGCCACGTGACCTTGAAACAACTGGTTCCACAGAACCGACTATGATAAAAATTACACAGTATGTAGCCACTTATTAAGGATGACTGCATGTCAAACTTAAAGTAGCTAGCTCGAAGTGATCAACAGTTATTCAAGAAAAGCTCTAATCTAGAAGTCATCTTCAATCGCTTCTAACTCTTCAGGGAAGCATTTTTGGAAACTTGTTTATACGACCTTTTCGTTCTAGTTTTAAACGTACAATATGCTCCTTTGCTGGGAACAGGAACTTCCGAACACCCTGTATAACTAACGCAATCTCGAAATCTTACAATATCTACAAAATTTGTATAAAACTGTTTTTCTTAGCACTTCTTACCACAAGCGAATTCCGAACCTATTACTAAATTGCCTACCCACCAACTAGCATGGGGTAGGCCTAGCGTAAAACACAACCTTCGAGTCAACTCCATGTCAGATGATGATGAACAGCTATACCACTGCTGCAAGTTGTGCTGCATATCGTTTGTCAAACGGTTCTAGTATTTTAGGAAGTGCTAAATATTTTTCATCGGTTAAAGAAACAATTAGCGTAAACCGCCCCTAGGACGATACCATAAATAGGGTAAACAAATAATATAACCCTTTTTTACGTCTTTTCATGGTTATTTCAGCACATGACACTGCTACAACCAAATACAGCGGTGGCATACGGAATCCTAGGACGAAAAACAATCATAAAAAGACTCAAGACATCATGAACAAAGTATTGGGTACGTATTCCGAGACGGCAAGCCAACCCAACGAGCCTACGAGATGCAAGCACAAGGTAAGAATATAGCAATACCATTTTATACCTGGAGAACTGCACTGGAACGAGATATAGAAAACTCAAGCGTACCAAAACAAAAATGAGAAAAAATGAGCTGGAAGCAAAAGAGAGATAAGGAGAGAAACAGAAAGAATCTCCGCATGGATTGAAGAATCGGACCAAGTAACACCAGAAGAGGAACAAGAATTAGATAGAAAACCAAAGTGAAATCGAACAACAGCAGCAAATGTGTACTATATATAACTATATATACTGTATATAAATGGGTACTATTTACTTACAGTCTCAGCCACGTACACAAACCACTCATTGATGGTAGTTTAGCAAATGTTATGTTACGCATTTTAAGATATGTTAAGGCTTTTTAAGGGCCCAGTCGTTTCCAACCTATCACTAAATTTCTTTCCCACCAACTGATATAAGAGGGGCCTGGCGTAATCGAGAAGTAACCTTTAAATCAGCTATAGTTCAGATGATGATGATGATGATGAACAGTTGTACCACGACTAGATGGAAAAATAATCGGATTATTAAATTACGAAAACTTGTTGCATCGTAAAGTGTGTGTATTACCCGAAATTGTTGCTAAGCAAAACAAACACGAGTTATTCTACTGGAAGTTTTGGTAATTTAACCTGATTATATTTAAAGGCACAAGTGCGGTATATAATTGAATTATTTCGCTCATAATATATCGTACTGTCAAATTAATTTTATGTTTAAAACTATAAAATAAAACAGCCAGAAATAATCGCGAATTGTTTTTTACGTGAAAAATAATCGGGTTATACATAGTATTAGTAGCTGAAACGTCAAATGTGACGTAGTGGTCGATATATTACAAGTGAAATAATCATAAGATAAATATCAAATACTTATAACATGATATATGTATAAGGTCGCAATACCGTCCATATTTTAATGATAAGGAAATTCTGGGGCCGCTTTTAAGTACAATCAAACTTCGATGTATGTATGTAATCGACAGACAATGTACTCAAACGTAGGAAAATAAACATATCAATGTGACATTAGTTCAAACTCATAAAGATAACAAATAATAAGTTTAAGACGTAGTAAAAGCTAATGTTGCAACAAAGCGCTTGTTGTACCTAGGGGTAGCAGAAAGGGAATGTTTCTAAGCTTGTCATTAAGAAACATCAGTTTTATTACTGTTCGGAGAAACGCAAAAAGGAAAGTACAGGCGATGTGCTTAGGATTCTTATTTCATGCAATTACGGCGACTAGGCGCTGCAATTTTAATAAGTATTGTGATTGCATAGTATCTGTTGGGCAATGTCGCGTTTGTAGCAGTTGAAGCCTCTACGTGGATTAGCATTTTGCAGCCCCTGCTGCTAAAAAAAATTTGGGCGGCATTGGGTACAAATGCATCAGTATTGACATTGTATTTGCTGCAACTAATATGTTATATGTATTAGGTATATCATATTTTCTTGATTTTATTAATCGTTGACTTCAAAGTAGTCTTCATCAAATTTTTAGAACAAATTTTAAACATTTAGAATGGCCTGTTCCTTAAAACGAAACTTTTGTTTTCCTTACAGAAAATTTTAATGAAATATCTAGTCAATGTTCATAAAATTATTATCCCATTTACAGGACTTTTCATTTTTGTTACCAAAACATATTGTCATACAGAACATGCAGTATTCGTATAATAAATTAGAGAAACTCAATAAAAACAGTTTTAGAAGAAATTTATTTCACTATACTATTACAACAAAGCTAGCGGTTTTTCAAAAACTTAAAATATATCTATGTTATTTAAACATATATTTTACATTTGCCATTTAGTCATGATACTTTCTACAGCACCATACAATCCTATTTCCAAAATGAAATCCATTTTATGGTAAACCTTGACAGCCGCCTTGTAATTCCCACTAGGTATGTAAGGTGCAAATGTCGCAAAATCAACGTAGTAGACTGCCTAAAAATGTAAATAAAAAAAATTAAAAAATATTATAATCAAAATATTGAAAAATTGAAATTATTTACCGGTGTAACGGGGCAAGATTTCAGATTAGAGTATTTATTTAGAAAATCTTTTGAACCAAGCCTGTTAAGTTTGAGCTGCTCGCATGCATTCACTAACAAACTTATAGGAAAAAAGCGATATTCATTACTTAAGAATTTGTACATCTGAATGTCCAGCTACAACAAACATTAATACATTTAGGCACTGCTTCAGATTTAATATTCAAACATTTTTAATCAAAGTGGTATATATAGAATATCTAATAAATCAGTATCTTCTTTTAGTTGGAATAAGAATATTTAATTTATTTGCGTTGCTTCACGAGTAAATTTCGGTTCACTGAAAACGGTTTGATTACTCAAATCAAAGTTCGCCGATAGCTTTTGGCAAAAGAAAATTTTTTTCTTTAACTCTGGTTACTAAAGATTGCGAAAACTCAAAATTGTTAATCGAAAAGCACTTAATAATTGAAATTTTTTCTATTTTTGCAATGTGCTGAGATACAATTATGAACTGGCTAAACCATACACAAAATTGTCGGACAACCATGTACTACTTTAGCAATTAGCTCACCTAGAATAAATTTTAAGCTTATTCCATTGTTTTACAATTCACAAAATTTTATAATTTCTGTATTACATAGGTGTTTTTAAAAATCAAAAATTTGTTACTTTGGAAATAAATAAATTCTGCTAATGAAACGGTATCGCCAATATTTCATTGCTTAAACGGTCCCGTTTAGTAATTTGGTTCCATCACTTTGAAATAACTACTTGTGCTTGAAGAATATTTCGTATTGTCCTAATTGAGCCTTTAACAGTCTAGCTTCCAGCTATCCTCAGATCGAGAAGTAGCTTTTAATCACAAACAGATCGACCACTAGCTTTCGGCTACTCTCAGATCGAGTACTAGGTTGCGATCACCCCAGATCGACTATTAGCTTCCGGTCACCCTCAGATCGAGTGCTAGCTTCTGGTCACTCCCAGATCCAGCAATAAGTTCCAATCACCCCAGATCGACCACAAGCGTTTGATCGCTCCCAGTTGGAGTACCAGCTTCCAGTCATCCCCAGATCAAGTTCTAGCTTTCGGTTACCAACAGATCGAACACTAGCTTCCGGTCACCCTAGATTAAACACTAACTTCCGCCCAAACCCCGTACCGAACCTTAGCTATCGGTTAATCCCAAATCGAGAAAAAAATAGCTTCCTGTTATCCCCAGCTTGAGCACTAGCTTTCGGTCATCCCCAGATCACTCGTTTTCGGTTATTCCCAGATCGAGCACTAGCTTTTGGTTATTCTTCAGATCGAGAAACAACTAGCTTCCTGTTATCCCCAAATCAAACACTAGTTTCCGGTTACCCGTAGATCGAGCAATACCTTCTGGTCACTCCTAGATTGAACACTAACTTCCGGTCAAACCTCAGATCAAGCATTAGCTCTCGGTTATCGCCAGATCGAGAAATATACTAGTTTCCGGTTATCCTCAGATCGAGCACTAGTTTCCGATCAGCAGTAGATCGATCAGTCGCTTCCAGTTATCCCCAGATTGATTACTCGCTTCCGGTTTTCCCCAGTTCGAGCACTAGTTTTCGGTTATCCCCAGATCGAGAAACAACTAGCTCCTTGTTATCCCCCAATCAAGCATTAACTCTCGGTTATTTCCAAATCGAACACTATCTTCCGGTCACCCGTAGATCGAGCACTGCCTTCCGGTCACCCCCAGATAAAGCGTTAGCTCTCGGTCATCCCCCGATCGAGAAATAACTAGCTTCCGGTTATCCCCAGATTAAGCTCTAGCTTCCGGTCATCCCCAAGGCGAAAAATAACTAGCTTCTGGTTATCCCGAGATCGAACATTTGTTTTCGGTCACCAGTAGGTTGAGCACTCGCTTCCGGGTATCCCCAGATCACGCACTAGTTTTTGGTTATCCCCAGATCGAGAAACAACCAGCTTCTTGTTATCCCCCAATCAAGCACTAACTTTCGGTTATCCTCAAATCTAGCACTAGCTTCCGGTCACCCTTAGGTCGAGCACTCTCGTCCGGTCACCTCTAGGTTGAACATGAACTTCCGGTCAAACCCCATATCGAGCACTAGCTTCGGTCACCCTCAGATCGAGCACTAGCTTCCGGCCACCCCCAGATTGAGTAATAGCTCCGGTCCAAGGCAACTTCTCTCCACAGCTTCTTTCTAGAGTCAACCAGCGCCCAGCTCTGCGGTAAAATAGCACCAACGTACCCAAGCACCCCAGTACTTGACAAAGCCGCTCTCAACACCACAAGCCCTACAGCCACCAACCAGGTCCTGACGAAGCTGCCTCAGTCCCACGAGGTCCGTCTCAAACGATATAACAAATACAAGTCCCAGGCCCGGTAGACCATAACATTTTCGTTGTAGCAGTGTCGTTTAGTTATTAAATAAAATTCAAAAAAATTATTAACATTATAAATTACCTTAACATCAGTACTAATAAACAAAAGATAATCAGCACTTGCGTTAACAATCCTTTGCGATCTGTTATACCAAGCGAACTCCGCTTTTAGATTTCTGAAATAACTGTGATTGTAAAAGGGGACTTCCAGGCGGTCCATTATCACTTTATAATCGTCCTGATGAAACTATAGCAAATGAATTTTTTTGTTAATTAAAAAATAACTATATTAAAACACAAGACAACAAAGTTAAGAAACGTTGTAACATAAACAAAAATTTTTGTTTAATTTGTTAAGGTGTAAATTGTAAAGCCATGAGAAACGTATTCAAATTTGCTTTAAGTTTGTAATTTTAGTTTTTGTTAGAAATGAACTTAAATTTAAATGAGTAAGTTCATACTTTCTCTCGAAACAATTTTTGTAATTGTAACTTCTAATTCAACACTACGAATACCGGTATAAATTAAAAAGCAGTTGAAAACAGAAAACACGAAGCCACTCGATGTGCACACTGCGAAATTCAAAAAATAATGATAGCGCCGGCCCCGTTGTGCGCGCAACAGCCAATTAGCGCCCCGGAAGGCGTGATCACATCGGAAACTCGAAGTAACGTCGCTACCACTGTTATCTCCCTCTCTCTCCCTCGGCGTAACGGCCACACTCCGTCTCGCTGTCTCACAACAATCTACAAAAATACATAAAAAGAAACAATTACAAACTTTCTTACACAGCTACGAATTAAAGAACCGTGTCGGGATTAGAAACTGCTTCACCCGAGCGTTGCAAAACCACGGACATAATGTTGAAAGCAAACTCATCACCCCCGGCAACGAAAGGGTATAAAACCAGACGCTAGAACACTGAAAAAACAGCCTTTATCCTCAGATCGAATGAGATCAGTCCAGGGGTAAACACTCAGATCGAACTATCAGGTACCGGTTCCGTAATCGACCTGCAGAACACGGTCATCAACACCAGCACTAACTCGTTCAAAAGCTCTATCCCACGACGCAGCGATCAAGCTACAGCCTTTAAAATGGAGTCGCACCAGTACTCGTAGTGAATCTTCTTCATCTTTTCGGAGCATAGCGGCTTACTAAACGGCAACGACCCCCACGTCCTGGAACTCCACCCGGATTGAAAATTGAAAAAATTTGGTGACAATTGTTAGAAACATAAAACATAAGACCTCGTTTTCCAATACATCTACTTGGAAAATGTTGGTCCATATAATGGTGTACAGTAGCCTCATAATGAAGAGGGTCTTGCTGGTACCAGATTTTTTTTTTGCAAATCTGGACCTTCTTCGTAAGGTACGACAGCTGAAGCAAGAACAAGATCGTTTTGGAGAAATTCCGGATTTTGTTCTCCGTAACTATCGTCAAGAAAGTAAGCTCCCAGAATTCGATAGCTTACAATACCGACCCACATTTAAGCTTTTCAGGGCGTTGTTGATGTGCTTCTAGTGTGAATTTTCTGTTGTCCAGTTCCGACAGTATCGCTGTTTACAGTTCCGTTTAGAAAGAAAGTTTGTTTTGTCTGTATAGACGTCGAAAATACTGCATGTCTCAAAAAAAATTTGGATTATTGTGCTGATCTCCATCATCTCATTGCAAAATTGTGATCTGCGTTTAGGATTGTCTTCTACTAATTTATGGACCAGATGCAACTTGTAAAGTTGAATTTTTTTCCAAAATTTTATGTACTGCTGTATGATTGATGTTATGATCCAATTCAACCGAAGTTTTAATGGTGAAGATCCCCCGCTACTAAAAACCACATATTTACGCGTCCATTATATAAGATACATATTCGTTTGTACAGCGGGTCGCTGCAGTTTACGATAAAGATAGGCAAAATTTAATATCTACGGTTTGTGTGTATCATTGGCACATATTCCGTCGATATAGCTCGCATTCCCACATTAGACTCCTCGGGGAACACACATGTTGGACTTACGTATCCCTTGCATCGGGCTAGACTTTTACTTACGGCAGGATACAAGCCACATCAATACCAAAAACGACTTTAGAGACAGATGTAGGTCAGATAATGCAAACGGGGTCGCGCGCTAGAATAATCATAAAAAACTGAAATCAGGTGTACAAATTGCATTGCAGCTGAAGTATCAAGAGAGTGGATATCCGGAAATGTTGTTTTATTACCTGCATTTATTTAATTACTCTCGAGTACTGGATTAGCATTCACAGTTTTTAGACAGAACAGTATTTTTTTCTAATATCCCAATAATTAATTTCCCAATATGCAAATAAGCACGACATTCGCAAAATATCGAAAAACATGTAAAACTAAATGTTCCATAACTGGGATAGAAGAGATTTAGCTTCAATAATGGTTTGAATAGACCACTACATGTTTCGTTCTTATTTCAATTCGTCAGGTGGAATAAGAACGAAACATGTAGTAGTCTATTGTAACCATAATTGAAACCGAATCTCTTCTATCTTACCTTGCTTTTGCAGGTTCCGATTACAACATTGCCGGTTTGTTGCTTTGCAACATCTTCTCGCCGCAAATCATAGGCGGCGTTACTTATATGTATGCATATTCCCCCGTGAATGTTTTCCAAAATTGGTTTTAGCACCTAATTTGGATGCATATCAAAAATCATTGCTCTGCACATAAGCTAAATTATGTGCAAATGAATCTATTACAAAACGACTACGTTAACTTGGCTTGCAATTTTAGAGAACCAATAGTAAAACTAAATTCTTATTTAAATAAAGTTGCCAGTACAGTTTAATTTTTAGTTTATCAGCTACAATATACAGGCTGTTTCAAATTCGAGCCCCACCCTGGGTATCTCGCTTATTTGAAGAGATAGAGAGTTGGTTAAATCGAGGCAAAGTTGCCAAATTTTATGCCTAACAATAATCTGTAAAGCAATTTCAAAGTAGCCACTGGTTTTTTCAGATATCTGGAAAAAACTGAAATTTTGGATTTTTTACTTTCGGCTATAACGCTTTTATTATTTATGCTACATATTTCTAGTTAACGCATTATTAGGATACTTTTTTATGCTGAATCTAAATTTTTTATCCGATGTGGTATAACTGTTACCATTGCTCATTTTCGACTGTCAACTTTTTTTTTCTTATGGTCGGAATTTTAAATTTTTCCATATTTGAATAGAGTGTTTAATTCTGATTTCAACGATGTGTCACACTTTGCATGTTGTTTAAGTTTTGAGCATTTTATTACAGAAAATAGACATTTTATAAGAGTGCCATGAAAAGACCACGTCATTTAATTTATTTTGAAAAAATTCTAGTAGGCCATGAACTGATGAAAGTAAAACAAAACACTTCTCTTATTTACTTTTACTTTTAGATACATTAAGTATGCGCAAATTTCAGGAAACTTTATTTTGGGGGTATGCAGCAGATTAAGTTATTTTTTACAAAAAAAAATGAATGACACAGTTACTTACTAACACGAATATTAGAGAGTTCATTTTAGACGAACTTCTGAGCATGTTTTACAAAGGTGTCAAATGTTTTGAACGTTTATTTAATAATTGTTCGTATTAGTGTAGTTCTAGTATTATCTGTTGTGTTTATTTAACCCAAAGAAGTAATAGAGGTTAGGAAGGAGCTTATGCACATTGGCCAGTAAACCTTAAAGGTGTCTGAACATGGCTGCCAAACTGTGACGTAGCGGAAGTGTCACCAGTGGCGGCGTCAGAATATTATATTTAGGGCATATCGAACAAATTATAATGCTATATGCTGTTTTAGTTGCCAATTTATTATAGAAGGAAACAAAGTACAAGTATTTTATTGCCCATTAAACAAAATTAAATGGGTTAGACGACTTCTTACACTATCCTTAACAGATAAATTCCTACCAATATAAAACAATCAAAATATTGACCGCTCCGCCACTGTCTTAACTTCAAACGTCAAATTGAAATTTATTATTTACATTTGGTAAAATACTTACCTATGGAAAGTTATTCCTTTCTGCTTGTTAATTTTTGTACTCGAGCAACCACAGCAAATACAACTAACCATATTTAGTAACAAAATTTGTAAACATACACAACCATCACCGGCACAAATGAATCATCAACAGTGTCTGGATATGGCGGCGATGACGTCACATCCGTCACAGTGCTTTAAGTGTAACTAACTCGAAACCCTCCTTCCTAACCTCTATTACTTCTTTGATTTAACCTGTTATTCAAATTGGTTATGTCAGTTGCAAACATAAAAACTGCAAGTAGAAACTTTGTCATTCATTTGTTATTGTAAAAAATAACTTAACCTGCTGCACATGCTAAAAAAAAGTTTCCTGAAATTTTCGCATACTTAATGTATCTAAAAGTAAAAGTAAATTAGAGGAGTGTTTTGTTTTACTTCTATCAGTTCATGGTCTACTAAAATTTTTTCAAAATAAATTAAATGATGTGGTCTTTCCATGGCACTCTTATGAAATTTTTATTTTCTGTAATAAAATGCTTAAAACTTAAAAAAATGCAGTGTGACACATCGTTGAAAGCAAAATTAAAAATTCTATTCAAATATGAAAAAATGCTGACCATAAGAAAAAAAAAGTTGTCAGTCGAAAATGAATAATGGTAGCAGTTATACCAAATCTGATAAAAAAATATAGATTCAGCATAAAAAAGTGTCTCAATAATGCGTTGACTAGAAATATGTAACATAAATAATAAATGAGTTATAGCTGAAAATAAAAAATCCAAAATTTCAGTTTTTTTCAGATATCTGAAAAACCAGACTTAGTTACGCTACTTTAAATTTCTTTACAGATTATTGTTAGGCATAAAATTTGGCAACTGTGCTTCAATTTAACCAACTCTCTATCTCTTCAAATAAGCGAGATCCCCGTGATGGGGCTCGAATTTGAAACAGCTTGTATTTAAATAAAATTTATATTTACAGTTTTTGCGCTCATCACCAATAAAGGTAAATACATAAATGCAAACCACGCTACATACATGTTTATTTTAATTTTTTTAACAAATGTTCACATATTTGTACCTTTAACGTTCAGAGACAGTATGAAGTATGAATCTGTTTCAAAAACAAGGTAATTAAGATTCTATTGCAGATTAAACACATGGAAATGTTGTGCACATTCACATGAATAGCAACAATTTTAAAACGATGAGTGAGCCGGTCATGCAGAAAGTAAACATTGATTTTGGATAGGTGAAAATTTAAAAATGAGCGAAGTACTTCGTATTCACTTTCTCACATATTTTAGAACTCTTTTTATATTTTCAAAATTATTTTAAATCAACTTTCTAATTAGGCAAGGAACAAAAACTAAAATTGATCCTGATTTTTACACTCTCCATAATATGTATAAGTGAACGCTCTTACGAATTAGAAAATATGGAAAATTACGTTTCTTTTTAAATATTTCTCAGGGTCTTCAAATTACTTAATAATTTTGATTTCTCGCCATAGCAGCTTACTAACTTTATGAAGTTTTGAAATTAAATTAAATAGTTGTACAATGAGAACTTTTCTTCAATTGCTGTCCATATTTAGAGGTTAAATTAGAAGTTACAGTTGCAAAAATTACAAACCTTTTTTTCAAAGAAAACATTAACTTTAACACTTTTATTTTGTTTAAAACGTCTATTTGGCGTGCTTTATTGTTTATAACAGGCAAAATTGTATTTGACTAATATTCACCTAAATAAACAAAACAAGATTAAAGCAGAACAGATTAATTAAGAGAATAAAAAACATTACAAACAATGATTAAGTGAATTAACAATAAGTTTTACGTAAACAAATTAATTACAAAACAATGAACAAGGGACGTTTCAGAATGTCGATAGTCCGCGTAGAGAACGAACTGGGGGCCTTTACATCCTGATGGTGGTCTTTGCACGTTAATTTTTACAATTATCATTTTGTAGCTGGACATGCAAGGAGCATGGCAAGTCGCGCAAGGGCTACAACGGCCAACGCTATAATAAGTCCACCATATCCAAAGAATGTCCACAATTCTCAATGGCTGGAAAGGGACACGTTGCGCTCACGACGGTCGCAAAGCCCAAAAATAGCTAGAGAGTAGAAACACAATGCCCAATATGCCCATACTGCCCAATTATTCAGGAGGACCATAATGTCCACTGTGACCATAACGCTCAAACTGCGACAGGTTCATAAAGCTTAATGCTCCCACAACTCCCAAAAAAAAAAGGCTCATAATGCCCAATGGCATTAGTTTAATGTCGGTCTTGTTAATTAGAACTCAGAGGGACACAACTCCTAACATTCCCGCATTGTACGGGGAGGTCTAACACTTATTACGCTACTATTTAATTGTAAAACGGATCAAGATAGTAAAAAAACTATTAATTAAAGTTTCTTGGTAACGTTCGGCCTACCTTTCACAAATTTAACTAACGCTGTAAGCGCCGTGACGCTATCTTCATTATTTTTTTTAATGGCAGCTAGCAATTTAGTGCTTTTGTTTGATACAGAATTTTTGTCTCTTTTCAATGGTATAAAACTTGTTTACCCTCACAAATAAAATTTTCAAGAAAAACGTAAAAAACTTCTTCTAATTCATTAAATTCCATTTTAGGCAATTTAGGCGGTAACAAATGCCGTTTAAATTGACCCATTTTATATGAAACCTATATATTTAAAATTTTAAGGGTATGCCTAAAACACAAGAAAAGTTCATTTTGCCTGCTCATACTTTAATTTTGAGATGGGCTTTTTTGAGCATTATGAGCCTTTTTGAGCTTTATGGTTTTTTTGGGCGTTACGGTCATAAGCAATAATTGCGCGTTGTGGACACATTGGAATTTATGCATCTGTAGCAGTTTGGGCTTTATGGTCATATTGGGGCATTATGGCCCTCCTGAATAATTGAGCGTTATGGGCACATTGTGCATTCTGTCTCTAGCTATATTTAGGCTTTGTGGCCCTCGCGAACAATGTGTCCCGTGGGCGTTGTGGACATTCTTTGGGCGTTGTGGACATTCTTTAGGCATTGTGGACATTCTTTGGGCATTGCGAACTTTTTATAAAGCGTTGAGCGTTGTGGTCCATGGGCGAATTGTCCTTCAACCCGACTCAGCCTGAAATTGCTAGGTACTCAGGTAGTTTATAGCTATTGTTACTTGTCCTTCTTTCAATGACGTATTAGCAGGCGTTCGTGTTTAAATACCCTACAACTCTAAAGAGTTCTTAGTTAGATGTGCTGTAATTAGATATAAAAGTAATTATTTTGTACAAGTATAGTAAGTAAGTTAGTAAGTAAGTAAGTAGCTTTATTCATGTTAGGTAACAGGTGTGCTGTTTTACAATCGTCAAAGTACATAAGCATAACATAGCTATTAACAGTACAGTACAAATTCACAAAATTACAAAATTACGAAACACAGCGGTTATATCGTTACAACACTGCTAAAGAATTTATCTAAACTGTAGAAAGTATTTTTAGATAAAAAGGTTTTTATTATTATTAGTATAGGAAAATCCAGGTAAAATGCTTCGCTCATTTTTAAGGAAGGTTTTCAATATTTTACCATTTGATTCTGTTCATCACTACAAGCTACAGCTTATTGTTGCTTGTCCGTTGTCAAGTACTGTTTGCTACTGTGATACACTTTTGAGGTCACGTGTCTTAAACATTTAAGTGTACTTGCACGGTGCTGGATTTTATATTTGTTTATAATTTGAATCCATTAATAGTACAGGTTCTTAGACCCCAATATAGCCAAACTGTTCACTTTGTAGTAGAAGCAAATAGTTTTGTGGGTGCATTAAACAACTCAAGTGGAGCGTTTTAAAAGCGAGACCCATCTCAGAAATGCCACCTCTCCCCTAACACCTCCCCCCTCCCCCATAAAACGCACGCACTCACGGTGCTTTATTGTTTTTTTTTGATAAAATTATAAAAGATGTAAATGCGGTTTTTACTAAAATGTTGGGAATTTTTGTAGTTTTGAAAAGAATTTTTTTCTTTGACATTGCAATGGGTTATAATGTTTATTTTTTATATTAATTACAAAACTGAACGATTTATTTTTCATTGTTATGCAATTCTTTTTTTTCTCATTACGTTCAGCTAAAGCTTTTCTTAATAAAAAAGAAAGAACATAATGTAGGTAATAATAACCCAAAATTTCAAAACTCTATATCAATTTGCCAAGTGTGAATAAAAACACAGTGTTTTTATTTACTCTGAAGATGCAAGCTGCAATGCCTTGCGAAACGTTAGTTTGTATGGGTTCACAAACAGCTAACAGGCATAAGCCGATTTAAGTATTATTGTCCTGGCAAACAAAATACATTAAGATCAAATTCTTGTCCGCCCCAAGGTTTAAATAATCTAAGCACACGGCCCTGTTTAGGCAGGCAGGGCTACGAACAAATATTGCTCAAACTTCTAGAGCAAATGCTTGTAAAGGCAGACAAGCTACAGGTCGGTCCTTACCTGATTATGCTGGGCGTAGTTCCCAAATGACGACGCAGTTTAAACCGAAAGCAAATTGTTATATGTATTGACAAATTTAAAACATTTAACGTTGTGACTCAAAATTCACAAACTTCAAAATCAGCAACAACTACTTGTGAACCAAACATTTTTTGTTTTACTTCAATGCAAATATAATCTTAATTTAAGAACTATTTATAGTTGAAAGAAAAGGAACGGTATTTGAAATAATACGGTTTTTGCAATTTAATACATATTTATTCTTACTTTTTAACACATTTAATGCAGTAGCATATAATAATGAACCGATTATTGTAAGCGGACAAATCTTTTTCACCTATTATCAGATAAAATAAAACGTCAACGTCTTAGAACAAAACGACTTGAAAATCAAATTAATAATTAAATCTAGTTTTACTTCGCACAATTGTAATAGTTATTTACGTCACTAGTCCGGGAAGTGACATATTAAAGTATGAGTTTAGATATTTGCGGACGAGGCGACGAAAGGAGCCGAGTCCGAAATTTCTAAACGAATGCTTTAATAATCACTTCACGGACGTGTATCGTACAAAATTTTATTTCATTACTGCCAAAACCATTTTTATTTGAATATTTTCTTTTTATAAAAACGTCATTTTTAAAATTTATATTCTGTCAAATTAAACATTCGCTGTTGGTATTTCTCGTTGCTTAGCTACAAATAGATGTGTTTGATGAATTTTTCTCCAAGCAGTCCGGGAAGGGCTGCTAAGCAACACTTCCCGGCCTTGGCCTGTAATGTGCCATTTCCCGGACTCAAATCAATGACGTAAAGTGGTATATAGCGTACAGTATGAAATAAATACTATTAAATTAAACAAGTTTTTAGAACAATACAAATAGCCACAAAACCTTAGAAACGTAAACAGTACTTCTCAAACAATATTAAAAGCAGCAGGGAGCACATCCAGAATAAATTTGAAATTTCTTTAAATATTATGAACTGTGGTTATTTAACTCCTGCAAAATATTTTCCATTAGTTATAATATGAAGAGTATAGGGAAGAATATCTGACAAATTATTGTAGTGCAAACAACAAAAATCTTCATATTCGCAGTCTTCATAAGCACATATAAATGTTCAGAAAAAAAGTAGGTATATATTGCTATGATATGTGTGGCTATGCACTTACCAGAAAAACAATCTTTTAATGCCCGCAATTTCTGCAATCACCAACTACAGCTTTATGAGACTCTTTTATACAATTTCTCAGGGTCGTTATTTAGCTTGGGAAGATATGATATTACTAAATAAAACTCACAAAGATACACAAACAAATATCAATGTTACATAAATATTTTTATTAAATATCACGAGGGGTCAACCACTAGTGTCAATACCTGTACAAGTTGATCGTCAATAGAAAACCAATGTTTCCAAAAACAGTCCACTTCTAAAAATTCAAATAAACAAAGATAAACAAATCATAGTTAGAAAGTCGTCTCTCTGCTGGCTTTTCTCGGAAAAGCACCACATGTCGAGTCACAGAACATTGCGAGTGAGAAATATGGGTTCTGCCTCGAATCCTGCTTCAAAACCTTCAAAACGAAAAAATACAAAGGTCTCTGCAAATCTTTGCAAAAAAAATAAGAAGAAGAATGAGGAAGAGATTGCAGAAATTTCTTCAGCGCCAGAAACGTCAGAAGAAGAGGTATATAGTGAGAAAAGCGACACGTTAACTGAAGTGTTTTCCGAAAGCGAAGAAGAAAAGGAGAGTTCTACCGACAATGATGTTAAGTGTGAACATTACTATGCAGTCTACTTTGACCAGCAATGGTATCTACATTGGGAGGGTCCTGACCTGCAGTGATACCTATTGTAAAGTCAAATTACTCAAAGACGACTTAGATGAATACATCTGACCAACTAGAGAAGATATTGTCGTACAAATTGTCGACAGTTTATAATTTATGGGCCATTACGTCTAACAGGGAATGGCCCTTTTAGACTAAAACGTACGGAAAAAAATATTGTTAATAAAAAATATAAGGAGTTCAAGAATTGTCTTGAGAAAATTTAAAATTTTTTATTGTAATAAAAGTTTCATAACAAACACAATAAACTTCACAGTTAACACAGGACACAGTTGGCACATACTGTAGTATCTGTCCAAAAGTTATCGAATTCATTGTTACGTTTGGACTCGATGCTACCGATTAAATTTTCAATTAGAATTTGAACGTGTTGATAATACCTACAGTGACTTTTTTTGTAGAATTGCATTTACATGTTCAATTCTTTGAAAAATTAATATCATTGTCTTAATCCAAAACAGAGTTTTAAATTTTTGGCAGTTTAAAAAAAGCACTCGCTTTTCTTCCAGCTTCGCTGTAGTTTTTAGACAACTCATAAGGAAATGAAAGTAAAGCTCCAAAATTTTGTTCTACAGTTTGTAGAGATTTGATTCGTAAACACTATCTTGTTGCGCAAAAAGGGCGTAACGATAATATTTGGATTTCATCTTCACCATTATTAATATTATGTTGTAAATTTATAAAGCATCCAAACGCTTTGGGCTATTTTTAACAAAAGAAATCAGTTCTCTTAAAAGTACTAAAAAGTCTCGTACTTGTGATATATTCTGCACTGCATCCTGCACTACTAAATTTACAGTGTGGGCCGTGCAAAGCACAAATATAGCTCTAGGTTCCAATTTCATTAATCTTCTTTGTAAGCCAGTAATATTCCCATTTACATTTGATGCGATACGACACATTTGTTACAATACTTAAGAAAGACAAAAGACTTAATCACACACGGCTATTTGTGGTTATTGTATGAAATAAAAGCAAACATATCAGAGGGGGCTGCGCCCCCCCTGATAATTCTCTGAGGGGTCTTGAGCCCCGGAGCCCCCCCATATTCGGCGCCTATGTAGGAAACCGTTAGAGTTTTAAGAAAAGCTATTTTAGAAGATCACTATAAACTACCATTTCTCTACAGTTTTTTTACAAATCAAGCCATTTCCAAACAGTTATAGGTTTCACCAAGTTCCGCCAAAAAAAGATAAGAACAAAACTGCTCTCTATGAGTTAGCAACAAAATATCTGGCAGGAAATAATTTTTTAGGTGATAAAATTGTTGTATCTACTTACAAAGACGGTACAATTTGTAAAAAGGAACAGTAAATCAAAACATCCCGATATGCAACCACGAAGAAGCAGATACAAAAATATGTTTGCATATACTCAATTGTTTTAATAATGGCCATAAAAAAATATTAATCAAGACTGTAGATACGGACGTTGCGATTTTGGCAGGTATGTTCACAAAAGGTTGCAGATTGGCGAATTATGGGTTGCTTTTGTAACGGGAAAAATTTAAGGTACGTTCCTTGTCACGAAATTTCTTTACATATTGAGCATAAAGCACTCGGACTTCCCGTTTTCCACGCATTTTCTGGATGTGACACCGTGTCTTCATTTAATGGCAGAGAAAAGAAAACAGCGTGGCAGATACAGCTATCATTTGAAGAGGCAACAGAAGTTTTTGTTGATCTAACATTAAATCCAAGGCATCCCAACGAACAGCAGCTGAAAGTTTTGAAACGATTTACAATTTTGTTGCACGACCGCTCATCTGATTTAGAAAATGTGAATGAAGTTCGAATGGATGTTTATTAAAAAATAAATAAAAACATTGAAAATATACCGCCAACGTCGTCTTGTTTACTAAAACATATTTGACAAGCTGTTTATTAAGAAGGCATTATATTGGAGAACGATCAAAGGTTCGTGGCAGCCAATTTGGACTGATTTTCCTGAAAATTTATAATTTTCTTTTTTTTTTATTATAATTCAATATTTATTTTGTTTTATTTTAAATGCCCGTTTTATTTTTATGGAGAACATGTATCAAAGTACAAAAATATTACAAATAAAAAATCATACACGTAGTTATTCACAACATGGAGGAAGAAGATGGAAATACTAGGCCAAACAAAAAAACTAAAAAGAACAGAATACTGGTTGAAAGATGATTACACTAAAAAAGTGCAAGAACGAAGAAAAGTATTAACTGAATAGAATAGAAGAACTTACAGTGGATAAACTACCGGAAGTACATGTGAAAGACGAACTGGACACAACTCGCAGAAAAACAGAAAAAAGATTTAAAAAAATAAGCGAAAACATGTTGAACGATCCCGACGCAAAAGCAGCATCTATTATAAACAGAAACAAATGACCTAATCAAGAATATAAAACAATCAACAAAACACCCAAAGCAATATAAAGCTTATTAGCAGCCCTCCACTCAACAAACAGAAACACGGAAATGAATTTTGAAGAGACGCTCCCCAGAAAGCTGGCCACTAGGAGAGTAAAAGACCAGAAGCCCCCCAACTCAACAACACAACTGAACAATTGCACTTTAAATGTGAGAACATTGAAGTCCGAAGAATAACAGAATTAGAATATGCGATGGAGAAAATTGAATGGGACGTGCTGGGCATGGCAGAAGTGAGAAGAGAATGAGAAAATATTACGCAAATGAAATCAGGACATATACTCTACACTAAAGCTGAAAAGAAAGGACAGGCAGGATTCTACATAAGAGACAGACTTAGAAACAAAATGGAGGAATTTCACGGCTACTCGGACAGGGTGGCTTCCCTGAGGCTTCACATAAGTCATAAGATAAAGATAGCAATGATTCAAGTTTACGCACCCACAGAAGCAGCACCCAAAGAGGACAAAGAGACACCCTCGAAGAAGCCATAGAAAAAAAAGGAAAGAAGGCAAAATATACGGTACTGCTACAAGATTTTAACAGTCAAATTGAACACCATGAAGCAGAAGCTGGAAATGCCACGGGCCCATATGGGTACGGGAAAAGAAATGACAGAGGAAAGGAACTGATTAGCTTTGCGATAAAACACAGGCTATTCATAATGAACACATACTTCAAAGGACGAGCAGGAAGGAAATGGACATGGTGCTCTCCCAACGGGACGTGGTAGAATGAAATAGACTTTATTATAACTAACGACAAAAGCATTGTATGAAATACTGAGGTAATAAATAAATTTCAGCTAAACACAGACCACAGATTAGTCATTAGTCAGATGTACTCTGTATACAAGCAAGAAACGAGAAAGAGCAACAATTTTTGAAAGACAAAGGAAGAAAATAACAGACAACAACTTAGATCAGCCGGAATTTACTAAATACCTAACTGAAAAGATACTACAAGGAAGAACATACAACGATCTTAATGTTCAGACGCTATACAACCATTTGGAAAGAGCTATCAAGGAAGCACAAGAAGCAATTACCCTACACGTCCATCCAAAGCATAACGACAAGCTCTCAAGCAACACAAAAAAGTCTTATAAAAAGAAGAGAAGAACTAATGAACCAAACCGAAGGCAAAGGGAGAATATAATATTGTGAATTAAATAAAATCACAAAACGAGAAATAAGTTAAAATATAAGAAAATTTGAGAGTGACAATGTAGAAAGAATTATAGAAGAAAGTGGATCAACAAGAAAACTACGCAAAGTGCTAAAAAAAGGGAAAAGTTGGATATGTTAAATGAAGAATAAAGAAAATAAGACGGAACTATCAAGAAGAAACATCCTGGAGACTGCCACCGAATTCTACGACAAACTGTACAAAAGTAAACTAGAAGAAAAATCAATGAAGGTACAATTACCACTCCAGCAAGATGGATGGCAACACATCAATGATGAAGAGATAAAAAGGCAATCAATACCTTGAAAAATGTAAAGCTCCAGGGGAGGACAAAATAACTAATGAGCAGATAAAAAATTTACCACAGGAAGCGCTACAACTGATGAGGACACTTTACAACAAAATAATTGAAACTGAAACCATTCCAGCACAATGGAAAACTTCCTCCATTATACTACTGCACAAGAAAGGAAACATCGATCAAATTAAGAACTACAGACCTATCAGTCTCATATCAACATTCTATAAATTGTTCGCAACAATAATTAAAAATAAAATATTAACAACACTGGACAAGCAACAACTAGTCGAACAAGCTGGTTTTAGAAGCGGATTCTCCACTATGGACCACTTGCAAACTGTAATTCAAGTAATGGAAAAGTTTAGTGAGTACAACAAAACAGTACACATGGCTTTCGTAGATTTCTCCAAAGCGTTTGACAGCATCGAACACAAACCACTAATCCAAGCACTATGCGAACAAGAGGTCCCATCAAAATATGTAAACATAATAGCAAAAATTTACAAAGATAACAAAGCAAGAATAAGATTAGAAAACCAAGGTAGGAGCTTTGAAATCAAACCAAGGGCAAAACAGGGTGACCCTTTATCGCCAAACCTATTTACGTACGTACTGGAACATGTATTTCAGAAACTGAACTGGATGAAATATGGTATCAGAGTAGGAGGAAGAAGGCTGACAAATTTAACATTCGCAGACGACATCGTCTTATTCGCAGAAAGTAGAAAATCTCTAGAAAAAATGATAACAGACCTGAGTAGAGAAAGTAAAAAAGTTGGCCTAACTATAAATACGGAAAAAACTAAAATCCCATCAAATAGAATGGGCAGCGATATTAAGGTATAACAAGGAACAATACAGTACACACAGGAAATTATATACCTCGGCCAACTGATCTCATTCACGGACAGAAACGAAAGGGAAGTGCAGAGAAGAATTGATAACAGTTGGAAAAAACGGTGGTCATTAAAAAATATATTTAAAGGGAACATTCCGCAAAAATTAAAAACGAAAGCTTTCAACATGTGTATAATAATGAAAGGGCAATGCTTGGCTTAAAACTAAGTGATAAAGTGCGGGTAGAATGGGTGCTGAGAGATGGCAGAGGACGGCCGAGAAGAGCATGGACAGATGAAATTAACAAATTTGCCGGAAGGGAATGGTGGAGAAAAACTACCGACGGGAAAAACTGGAAGAAGGAAAGGGAAGCCTTTGCCCAAAGTGAGATGTTATAGACTATTATTATTTTTAATATACGCAGTTATTTAGTTTTGCTACTGATAATGAACATAAATGTTTGTAACTTACGATTTTGTCACTCTTTTTATGAAAACCGTATCACATATATTGTCATTTATAGTTCATACTATAACGACTATTCCGAAATCAGTTGCATTTTTGCAAATCAAAAAAATCATCATTTTTAAGCAAATTGATATACAGTTTTAAAATTTTGGGTTATTATTACATACATTATGGTATTTCTTTTTTATTAAAAAAATTTTGCTCAACTTAATAAGGAAACAAGTAATTGCAATGAAAATGAAAAATAAATGGTTACCTTTTGTAATTAATATATAAAAATCACTTTAAAGACTGTTACAATGACAATAAAAAAAATTCCGTGCAAAACTACAAGTATTTCCAATATTTTAGTGAAAATCACATGTAGATATCTTTTATAGTTATAACAAAAAAAAACAATAAAGCACGGCGAGTGCATTCAATCTTTACGGGGGAAGGGGGTATTAGGGAAGGGGTACCGTTTCTGAGCTGGGTCTCGCTTTTAAAATATTCTATTTGGGTCCCTTAGTGAACCCACCAAATATTTTGCTTCTACTATGAAGTGAACAAATAAGTCTCTAAGAGCTGAACTATAAGTCGTGCTCTCTCTAACATCTGTCTTAATCTCTCGTTATGCTATTTTTTGGTTTTAGCATAAACAAGAACACCATCCATATATCTGCATACTCGGAGTTCAGAAAGTCAAGAAAAATTTTTTTGTTATAATTCTGTAAATTCTCAAAAAAAGCACCAAATTATGTCTAAAATAAGACCAAATAGAAATTTATATGACAAAAACAAGAATGTATCCAAAGTAGTAGCCAAAATAGGCATAATTAAGCATTTTGCTTAAACTTCCGGGCTCTACTTATCATCTATATTTAAAAGTATTTTATTATTACATACATACGGTAGCCAATATATACACAGTAGTCACCAGTATACGGTCGGAAACGGTACCAGTTACTAAAGCAAACAAACTGTTATCTTGACACCAGGCGAACAAATTCGCCACTATGAATCACACAACAAAGCTCTCAAACAAATAGAAAAGAGAAGAGTAAACTTTGCCCAGGAATTGTTTCGCGTAGGCGAGTTAGAGAAGTGCAACCTCAGGAAGTGTTGCGCATGAGGGGCACTCCGGAAAATAAAAGAGTCAGAGAGAGAGAAGAGGAAACTTTGCCCAGGAATTGTTTCGCGTAGGCGAGTTAGAGAAGTGCAACCTCAGGAAGTGTTTCGCGTAAGGTGCACTCCGGAAAACACAGTTTACAAATATACAAGAGAGAGAGAGAGAGAGCAATATTTGACGTTACTAGCAATGGTGTCAAAACACAGCTTGCTTACCCCAATATCCTGGATGCGGTGGTTGGTTACCTCGGCCGGAGCACTGGTGACTTGTAGTAGTGGCTGGACTGGTACTTGGCTGGAACATCGGCGAACTGACTTTCAAAATTCAAAATTTTGAATTTATAGCCGGTCGGTATGCGCCCGAAATCGAAGCGCATCCCCACTCTACGAGAGCGGGGTTGACATAGCATCTCTGCGGCTCGATCCGCGGAGACGCGGTTATCTGATTTCCGGCCGTAAATGAAATGTTTGAAATCAAATATACATTTTAAAATTACAATTTTAAAGTACTAAAACGGTTGCTAAATTAATGAAACTTGCACACAATGAATATAAAGCATTAACCAACGGAATACTACTTATTTTAAATATAAAATAAACCCCTAACGGTAACATAAGACTGTAAACGGAAAACGGCATATAAACTCAATGTAAAACTTAAACAGTTCTTATAAATTAAATCAAAATTAGTAACGCTTCGTTACAAACTCATTTGTCATTTATATTACATATTTCTAGTTAACGCATTATTAAAACACTTTTTCATCCTGAATCTAAATTTTTGGTCAGATTTGGTATAACTGTTATCAGTGCTCATTTTCCACTGTCAACTTTTTTTTTCTTATGGTCGGAATTTTAAATTTTTTTTTATATCTGAATAGAAGTTCTAATTCTGATTTCAACGACGTGTCACACTTTGCATTTTGTTTAAGTTTTGAGCATTTTATTACAGAAAATAAACATTTCATAAGAGTGCCATGGAAAGACCACGTCATTTAATTTAGTTTG